>BQMF02000516.1:0-283513 GCA_027922465.2 Turritopsis dohrnii
TCCACAACTATCCGCTACAGTCCATAAGCGAATTGTGTTCATACCGCACCGAGTGATTTTTGGTTGATCAATAATATTTACAGAAAACTTTCGCTGGCAAGGGTGAATGATCTGTCCAGATCTGTTCAATTGTTCTTCGTTTATGTCAACGGTAAGTTTACCACTACAAGGTTGTAACACGCTTTGTGGTAAGTGAATCTAAAAAATGTTTAAATATAAGTATAAAATGGATAAATTCATGATATATAACACATTTTAGGAAAAGCTATAATCAGAATATATTGCCTTTCTCATTTTTTGTAGCGAGGTTATAGAGGCAACTTACATCCATTGTTGCATAAAAAATTCTAAACAAATATATACTTGTATTGGTCGTAAGGCTTGAATGGAAATGTACTGCTCATATTGCTGTTCATTTCCAGCTTCATCTTTGGCAATCCAAGTTCTTTTTGTTATACATCCTTCGTCATCTGAATCTTTGTATGATAACATGGGTTTGTCATCTATTGCATCAGTAACATTTGGAGTTCCAAGAACAAAAGGTGATAAAGAGTCGCCACATTTAACCGTAACATTAGGGATTGCTTTTAAAATTGGTGGATCGAAATCTATAGGAAAAGCATTAACAATATCGTCAAAAACATTTTAATGCTATGCTTAATGGTATATTCAATTATATAGCATACACATAATTTTGATTTTAAGAGCAATATGAGAATTCCCTTACGTACCTGTTCGCCAAGTGAAAAGCCAAGGGTCAGCTTTATTTTGTACTTGATCGGTAGCATTCACCTCCAATGAATATGTCTTTCCAGATTGTAATAATGAAGGATCGTTAACAGTAAAGCTATAAAGATAATCTTACTTTGCAATTTATTTTGTAACTTAGCAAGAATATGAGTCGGGAAAAATAATACACAACTAGACATACACATTTCATGCAAAGGGACTGACTGTTTGATATTTTGTTATTAAGTAATATTGTATTGTTTGATCTTCAATATATATATTCAGATCAAGCAAGATAATTCCAACCTTTTATCAGAACAATCCATAGGAGGGATAAGTTCTTGATTATCTGTCAGCAACCTGCACCTGGCCGTACAAACGTCATTGTAGCATATGAACCTGATGGACACCTTTCTATCATTTGATAACACCTTTCCACCAAGTACTCTTATTTTTGGTGGAGTCAAATCTAAACGAAGATTGATTTCACTTTAAATCCGAAATTCAGAAATAATAAAGTTAGCTGTGTTCAAAACTATTAGTATCATAATAGTAGAATTAATCATCTATAAAAATTTGTTACCCTTCGTGAAATTTGAATTTAAAACATAAAGTTAAGATACCACATTTTCTCCAATGGAAATCGCAATTTTCATTTGTTTTCTTTTATTTTTGTATTAGAGGGCAGTTTTTATTCACTCTTACATTACATTCCCATTTTTGAAACCACTACAGTGAATTCGAATATACTTGGACGTTTTTTGCCAGTGTTTTAGTCACAATGGGTGTAGTGGTTTCTACTGGAGGGTCTTTAGTAATTGTTTTCTTTAGCGGTATTTATTCGAGGGCGGCTTCTATTGAAGGGCGGATACTATTGGAGAAAATATGGTGTCTCTGCACACGTTTCTATTTAAAGGATTTTTTTGCAAACTAATAAACTTATTAATTTCTTAAATTCTTCTATTTAACGTCTGTATGCATTTCACTCAGAGGAGTTGCAATTTTCATCGGCTTATTGCGTATCTTCCATCACGGTTCCCCTCCTCGATGTTGTTCCCTGTTGTACTAACATCAAACGTATATGAGAAAGGAAAAAAGAGATGGAAGATTCATTTTCTTACCAACTCTCCATGAATAAGAACCAGATAGATCAGAGTTTCCTTCCAAGTCTGTACCATATACTCTTAATATATATTGCCCTTCTGCAAGCAATACAGCATTCCAATAATGCAACGAACAGTTTATACTAGATACTTGGGAAGGTGACTGCAATGTACACTCTGATGAAGCGACTTCGTTATAAGACCATGATACATTTAAATTGGAATTTGTGACAGGATAGTTTCTGCTTGAAAAGGTCAGCTTTGGTGGGGTAACATCTTCTGCAAAGATAAAAATAAAATAGTTGTCTCAACATGAAGCAGTTGAGTTGGTGTCCACCCGACATTATATATTATTTGATTATTTTTCGTCCGAAGCGTAACTTTCCCGTTAATTGATCGGTTTGTTTTAATATTCTATAACTTTGAAAGTATTGCCACCCTTTTTGCTGCCCAGAATTAGCATAAAAGACTATCGACAATTTCGATTCAAGATTTCACTTGGCAGAAAACATTATATTACATTATATGATTTCTTGTTTGTAATTCTTTTAATTATGGTTATAATTTATTTTTCCAGAAAGTACAGCCATACATATCTAATTATATTTCTCATATTATTTACACAGCAAAAATAAAACAGAAAAAAACATTTACTTATGGTAACATTCCAATTCTTTCCACTATATGTTCCACGTGATTCTAAACCACATTGTGTGACGTCATATACAAAACCATGACTTAAAACCACAAAATACATTTCCTTTTCGGCTAGCAGTAAGTTTTGCGTCTTTACCACAACGTTTTTGCCAATTATTTCATAATCCTGAGATTTTGATACGTCAATACTGTAAACTAGACTGTTGTCAAATCTATAGATTTGAAAATATGCCACTTGTGTTGGTCTCACAACCTATGATGAAAGACATCTTCTTTAAAATTTGCTCTCAAATGATACGTTTTACTTTCATTTATAACGCATATTACATACCTGTTTGTCAAAAGAAACCACCCAGCGACTGTGTGAAGGTAGAATAACAGAACCAGGAGTAGGTTCAAAGTTTTGAAATTGTGGGCCCTGATCTAAAGGTTATTAAAAAGACATTATGGGTTGCATTTTAAACGCCTGCTGTAATTGAGAAGTCATCTTTTATACATCAGAACACTCAGAAACGTGTATGGAATCTATCTGATTCCTATTTGCAATATATAGACAGTTTTTGTTTTGTAGTATTGCATAGAAGATGAATCAAAAACTAAATTGAGCAATACCTCCAACTGTTAATGTAATGCATCTTTGGATAGTTGTTGCTCTAAAAAGTTTAAAAAGTCAGCAAATGTTCTCAGAACATAGGCAAAAATATGTTCTTAGAATAAGTAATACTAACAATGATTTGGCGACAGCTGTAAAGCAGAATATGTGTCTTCCCACTTGATTAGTGGCAGGGTTCCAAGACACTTCAATGAAATACCAGAATACCTTTTCCGGTAATTTATCAATTAATGGCAATATTGTCAGATTATCAGCTTTCATAACTGGGGATTTCTGGAGGCCAGTAGGCGAACTTGTTGTGAATTCCACTCTATGAAATGTCCAAAATACATTGACTTAGTGTTAAAATGCGACTTAAAACACAATGATTGCATTTTTCATCTATATAAAACCCTATCTAGATTTACAATCTGCCAGCCTTCCTGAATTCCGTATTCCCATTTGTTCATGCGAACTAATATCCCCTTTTCGCCTTTCTGCAACCAAAAAGTTAATTTCTATTCTTTATAAAGTTGTCATAACTTCAACATAGTACATCTTTGTGCATTGGATTAAGTAAATAAGCTAAACTAGGCACATGGTGATTTTCAATCTGATTGTAGAATTTTGAACCAAAAAAACCTCTTTTGTGTGAAAAAACGAAAAATGGACGCGTTTGTAACACAACATAAGTTATCGGTAGAACAACATATCCCAGTGGTCAAAATCGCCAAAAAGTTACTGAGTTGAAGAGCATTTTCATTGCAGTAATGTGTAAGCTTCTATAGAAATGCACTCAATCTTAGAGATTTTTTAACAAATTTGCCCACTGTGATAAAAATACAAAAGCAAGCAAGCTTAAACAGTCGCGTCTTCAATTATGCAATGATTACAATCCGAGGTGAAGTAGGCACAAATTGTTGCAACAATATGGGAAATAACTATAAATTTCTTGTAACGACCTACATTTCTTCAGCAGAACCAGAAGTTGCATAGAACCGTTCTCTATATGTTTCATTTAGTGATACCCCTACACATGCCTTATCAGCTCTCGTAAAGATGGAAAACCTTGGTTGAGTATCACATAGTTGAGAACTTTCAAACACATTTATAAGAAACTGTAAACCAACACTGCTAAGAGGTTTTGTATCCAATCGAGATGCAAAGTCTTCGATCTGTATTGCAACTCCATACATACCAGCACCACCAGTAGCATTGTAGTATAGAATACATGCTGCCTGAAAATTATAAAGAATACACTTCAATATGTTCTATTGTTTGTTGCATTGTTTGCTTTGTTATATTCACTTATTAAGTCCATTGCATAGTGTGATCATTTAAAGCATTTTGTAAAGCATTCGAATACAGTCTATTATTACGATCATCTCACCGAAAAACATTGCTTATTGTTGCATAAGATGATAGAAAGCAAGGTGATTATTGGTATTGGTAGCAACATGGGTTCGAACTCATTAGCAGTTCCTCTTATTCAATCATCTTCATAGTACTTCATGCAACTACCATCATACAATGCTATAATTACTTGCGGGATTTATATTTAAGCCTTCCCTACTGTTTCATCGAGAATATCAGTTTTGCTCGTCAAACGCCTTTATTTTTCCATTGAGATGTTTTTGGCGATCTTATCTCATTACAACAGCTTAATAAAAGGCAATGACATGCTCTGGTATTACTTTAAGAGCTTTTTCTAAGTATTTGTAAGAATATTTGTTTTGTTTTGAAACTCTTTCTATTATTCTATGGAGCCACTTTTTATAATTTTGCATTGAAAAACGGTAGTTGTAGCTAGTATTGTTAAAGGGATAACTTAATTTTGGGAATGGACAATTGCCATAGCAGCATATCGTTAGGTGAGAATTACTTTGTACTATCTCCAATTTCTTTAAACTGAGAAAATTAAGTTTTAAATTTCATAACCACACAAAATCTTTAAGATCTTAAGATCTTTTCTACAGAAAATTACTTGGTACTTTTTTGAATACATCGTGTTTGGAGCCCGTGACCAAAAATTATTTCAAATTTGCTAGTACCCACTCTCCTCCAGGGAAAGTTTGCAATTGGAGATAGAACAAAATAGTAGCGAAACAAGTGATATTTATTAAAATTATTTTGTTTTAACTCCATGCTCTTGCAAATTCACCTTTAACTGGCAAAAAGTATTTTAATCAGTATGAAAAACAATGTTGTGCGCAGTTATGTAATTTTTGCGCAGATATGTAATTTTGAGCTGCGTAGTTATGTAATCGAGTGCTGCGCAGATATGTAAAATCCGGACTTTTTAGTACAGGTATTTTTTCTAGATTTTTTTCACTCAGCTACCACTGTTTTTGCGATATATATCATAAAATCTTTTATGAATGACATGATAATCTGTATTTTGTGTAAAGTTTAAGAATTTTAAGATAAAAAACTCTTTGTAAGAATTTTGATTACTTTCACAAAGGTAATTTGGCGGAAAATGAGCGTATTCGTGTTTTATAAGAACTTTATTTATAAGAAACAAAGCTTTAAATTTTGGTTCATTATCACTATCCAGAACTAGCATATCATAAAGTAAGTTGGGATTGCACAGAAGATGAGTTTATTTATGTTTTGATAAAAAATGTCTTTATAAGAAATGAACCTATTTCTCCGACCTGTCAATTTGAAGTGTAATATACGTCACTTTAGGTTTGAGGATGGACGCGAGAGTCTATTATCTTTTGTTACTGTTTTTCTCCGAATCAATTTCCTAAATTCGTTTGTCAAGTATTATCACGCACCTCAAAATAATGATTTTTATACAAGTTCTTATAAATGAAATGCTTATAAAAAATAACTAGCCGCCAAGGCGGCGTCGCTCGCCGCCCATGTTCAGCCTGCGTTGTGTCACCTCCCAAAGAGTTCACGAAAAATGGAATTAAGGAATTGATAATGCGAAGTGTTACCATCTTGTAGAGGTCGAAATTCTGAGCAAGAAAATGTATAGGATCATATGTCTATGACGAACCGTTTCGAAGATATTGTTTATCAAAAGTTTTGATGATGTCATAGTGCCCCGTCCCCAAAAATTTTGCCCAAATTTTTTCGTCACTCCATGGCCAATATCGTGGACCCCAAAAAACGTCAGTTACCGAGAAAATTTTCCCTAATCGTCGCATTCGATTAGGGCCTCAATACAATGGTTTCACACTGACGTCGCACAAAACAAAATAAAATAATTACTCTAACAACTTAATCTACCATTTTGCGTGACAGATAAACAAAAAGACAAACAGAGAATCGGCTATTAATATATAGACTGACATCAGCGTCAATAGTCGAATTACTTTGTCCAGAAAACTGTCATTAGACAGTCTTAAAAGATAAACTTGTTCAAGTTGGTAAAGTTGAGAAATAGAATTATCCGCAATCCGATCCCAAAGATCCGTGGCTCGAGTATTTCATGGCAGCTCGTCCAAAAAAGCTAAATTGTTTAGCTATAATTAGGAGCGCATCAAACGTCGATCTTGCTCTAGAATGTTATGTTTTGCTTTGTTGGTTCATCATAAAAGTGTTAGGGTTTTTCAGATACTTGAGTTCTCTATCCATATTCATAAATGAAAAAAATGAAAAAATGAAAGAAAAATAAGAGATCCGTCTCACTCAGTCAGAATCACCTTAATTAAGTTTTTCTTTTCGAGGACCCCCACATCTCTGCAACTTCTCCGTAAACAATTTTTATCAAAATAGTACACAGAAAAAGGTGCAAATTCTGTAAATTTGGACCAAATTGGGCCTAAAATCCCCTTTTTATGCAAATTTTCGAAAAATTACCCTCATCTCTGAAATCAGAATCTTCGAATTATCATTTGTGTAAATTTCCAAAAGAAACGGATCATTCTGTAAATTTGGACCAAATTGGGCCTAAAATCCGCTTTTGACACAAATTTTGAAAAAATAGCCTTCAAATTTGAAATCAAAACGTTCAAAACTGAGTTCTTATCAAACGAACATTTATCCATAAAAAAGTCCGCATTTTACATATCTGCGCAGCACTCGATTACATAACTGCGCAAAATAATTACATATCTGCGCAAAAATTACGTAACTACGCACAACAAACATCAATGTTCCTTTATGTTGCTTATGTGGTGTAATATCACTTAGGAGTTGCTTGGGCACTCCAAAATCTTAATTTGGAATTTCAAAAAACTACAAATTTTCCTTAAAAGTCTTTGGCATGAGCTGACTGTAAAATACAACAGCCACGTTACATCTAAAAGTGACATCAGGGCTGAAAAAAAAAAGCGCTCGTGAAAGTAAAGATGAAAATTGTCGAAATCGTTACTATAAGTTTCTCCATAGATCTCTGTGCAGTTGCGTTGAATTAATACCCCTTTGTTTAAAGAAAGTAAAATTTACCTCATCTAAGATTGCACCTGGTAGACCATTGCAAATTGAACCGCATTCACTGTACTCATGAGGAATTCGACATCTAACCAAGTCTCCATCAGGATCGCTCACTGTCAATTAAAAAAGATGACAATGATTTTGAAGAGATATTGTTTGTTCAAACATAAAAAGAAAAATCTAAGTTTAAATCTGAAGGACACTCGTGAGTAGAAAAATGCTTTTCAAAGAATGGCGATGAGATTTCTGCCTACTACAGTTGCAAAACTTTTAAACTTTTAAACTTTTAAACTTTTTCTGAGTGACTTTCGACTTTTTTTTCATCAACTCTTAATGGTGTAACGTTATAGAGCGTTATAAAGGTCAGATATTAGCAACTACTGCTTTTAGGCGTTTTCCAACTCAGCAGTATTAAGTTATTGCCAAAAAAAGTGCATTATTAAAATCTGATAAAAATTGACGATGAAAATTAATTTCTCTGGAAGGAAAGTCATGCGAAAGTCTGTGGAACAGCGAAGCGAAGTATGGAAGGATATTTATCTGACACCATGACACCATGCAATAGTATCTTTTCTAATTTTAAGCAGCAGATTCAAAAGAAAGTCCAGTAATTACAAAACAAAACCTTTTCACTAAAGTAAGAGTTATTCTCTGCAAAATGGAAGTACAAAGTGTATATATGCTTTGTGATGACATGGTATTATGCGTATCGTGTTCTAACAAACCACGAGTGAAAATGTGAATGCAAAATGTTAAAGTCACCTGCGATTCGATGAGAGAAAACGTATTTCTACAAGTTCGTGATATTTGAATTTTGAATTACTTTCTTACCTCTTATGCTGATTGCATGGTAGCAACCAGCTTGAATTCTTACAATTGGAGCAGTACTTGTTATCGGAGATGAGTTAATTTTGCCTGTGTCAGCTCTTCGTGTTAAATTGACCGACGTCCATACATTCCACCATCCATCTCCACCGACCTTCAAACGAATCCAGGCCTGATTATTGAACCTAGCAGTAATTCAATGATTTCATTCAAATGATTGTCATCACTGTTTTGGGATTTATGTTATGCAAGAAAACGACTTTAATACCTCCATTAAGTACAGTGTATTTCATAGTGTTGGAAACGGAAAATTTAAAGCTGTTTTTTGTTCTCAAGCTCTTTCAGCTAGTATATTTTTGTGAAAAATAAAAAAGTCGTTTTTGAAAAAATAAGGAAAATGTCTTCAAAAAATGTAATTAAATTGTTAATGTTCGATAAAGATGTGAATGAAACTTTAAAATTTCCATTTCCAACATCATGAAACTTTTATACAAAAAAAAAAAATCGTTACCAAGTTTTATTGAATTCTCTAAAAATATATATCAGCAGTTTCATTTAAACAAGACATAACAAGAACCCGCTTGGCTTGAAGATATCTCACAATGACACATATCTGCTCTCAACAATAATAAAACATTCTCAAAATGCAACATTGCCGATTGTTCAATTTTCGAAATCAACTTTGGAGAGCCTTCGAATTTGTCAACGATGTAAACGTTGCACGAAATCTTGCATAACTTGAAGTAGAAGAGGTAGCAGTAGTAAGTAGGAGAAACCGCGGATATTTTAAAGACTTTACTCCACCACTTAAGTCCGACTAATGAAATAAACAAGCATTTATCTTAATATTACCCTATTTTGAATACGTCATCTGTTGCATTATAAGCGATAGCTAGTTCACCAGTTACCCAATCTTCTCTTGTACTGAAATCGGTACAAATAAAATATCCGTTTGTGATTGAGGTTCGCCTTATATCAGCGTTGTCATAATACAAGGCGCCTTTTCCAGGAAATAATTTTTTATTTTCTATGTCTGTGCTTGTACATCGGAGATCACTGCTGTAACTTCTTCGCCAGGAAACACGATAGGTAATTACAACCTAATGAAACAAACAAAACGAAATAAAACAACAACTGCATTCTCTATATTGATTGGGTGTTGCTTTGCCGCCATTTTACTTATTGCTATGTATACAGTACTGCCAAAAATAAATGATATAGATTTGTCAATCTTAGTACGAAACCATTAAGGAATGCATTATCCTTCTGCATAATGAAGAGTGAGGGTTTGAATGTTTTTATTTGCCAAAAGGTTGTTAAACAACAAATAAATCATCAATAGTTCATCAACATTTTGCAATCACGGAGAAATTGTCAGTATTTATTTACAGCCTCGATCCGTTCTACTAACGATGCTTCCATTCAGTTTCCAAAGCAACCACGTTTAAATCAGTTATTTTTAACTAATTAGTTCGCCTATTGCAGTCGGTGATAAATTGCTTAGCAATGTAAATTACGGATGTGCAAGAAAAAAATGTCTGTGCAATTCGTTTCTATGGATACCATTTGAATCCTCTTATTTTGACTTCAAAGGCCTGGTTTACACGAGCATCTTTGTTAAAAATAACATTACAATCAAATCAAAATATAAGTCGAATTCTAATAGCATAAGGGGATGTTTTTCTCTCCACATCTCATTGTTAGATTTGTGTAATGTGAACCAAGCCGCATTACATTACATGCCATAGTCAACATGTTCGTTCTTGTTGCGTTTATTCAAACAAAAACACGTCATAATTGAAAAAGTCACTACGAAGGAGAACAGTTCTATAGAAATACATAAACATTTCAACGAGAATTCTCTTTGTTACAGTGCTTTTCAAAACAACTTTACACACTGAAATGGGCAAAGTTCGGAAACAACATTTTAATGTTTTATAAAGTTTTTTAACTTTGTATGTATAAATTCAAATGCAAGTTCTAGATGAGGCAAAATTAAATTAATAGATTAAACGAATTTCTTTCGTGAAATGATATTCAAAAACGTAAAAAACACTTCCATGAAAATTAAGGAAATGTAAAAGTCAAACGAAATAGAGCCGTACCTCGAGGGGTGTTTTTCCAGGTTTCCAGGTGATGATGGCACCGCGGAAATGTGATGGCTGCACTGTTTGTAAAAATAGGATAAAATATCCAAACTTCAACAGAATACTTTCCATCATCATAGACAAGCTTGAGTGGAAGTAGGAAGCATATAAAAGGATTATTTACTTTAAAAACAGCTGTGAATTTGTTCTGCTTCATTGAAAGCTATTATTCTGAAAAATGTTTGACTGTCGGAAATCTTGGAATTGACTGACGCAGTTTGGGAAAAATGGACATCAAAATAAAAAAAAATGGACATCAAAATTGAGGTTTCAATTTCAAAACCTGCGCCTGTTGCATTAAATATGTATGACCGGTAGCCGATTGCTGATCGGTGAGAATTACACAAAGCCTGTGTAATGTTTGAAAAACGTTATTCAATGGAATTTTGTCTCGTTTGCACAGTTTTTTATCAACAGTTGACTCTCGTTATCTCAAACCTGCGCCCAACCTCGTTCCCATGACTTTTTACCTTTTTTTATATATCCGTATATCAAAAAGGCAAAAAGCCCTGGGAACGAAGTTGACCTGTGCCATCTGGAACAAAAATCCTGTCCGTCAGCATTCACAACCCGCTATAAATGTACACATCTCGAACTCTCCGTGACCGTATTTCTTTCCAATGTAATCTTTTCGATCTCTCAAACTGTGCGTGTAACTTAAATCTCACATATTTCAAAGATTTCAAAAGCATTCTTGAAAGAAGTGAAGTGCTTCCAATTCTGTCTATCTGATCTGAAAAAAAATTTCAACTGCAGGACTTCAGATTTTTGTGTAGGAAGTTTGATGTATCGAACAAATAGAATATATTCCATAAAGGTAAAAAATATTATAGAATATTGACTGAATTCATCCGATGATGTCATGATTTTAAACATCAGTTCTTACCAAAAGCATATCATAGGTGTATATACTATTTCTATTTCCGAACAGATGAACCTGGATTCAGTAGAAGGATCAATAAATATATGCACGACATTTCATGTGGCCATTATAGAATACGTAGCTACACTCAAAATAAACTAGTTTCATTCCCATATCATATAAGATTGGTTTGGTTTCCACCTTGATTTTTCGATGTTTTTCGATTTGTTCCGATATGTCACGTTTTCACGCTTGTTAAGAGCTTGTTAAGCTTGTTAAGCTCAAAGAAATCTTTAAGAAAAATGGTTATCCTCTATCTGTGATTGATAAGTGTATTCGAATATTTTTTGAAAAATTATTTTCTGTACGGGAGACTATTGTAAACTTTCCTTGCAAACTAGATCCAGGTTGTCCAAGGTTTGTAGGGATAGTTTACCTTGCTGTAAGTTACAAGTTATTTTTAAAACTTCAGTTAGGTTATCTAGTTTTTTCAAATTCAAGGATAGATTGAAAAAGGAGCTCTTGTCCGATGTCGTTTATAAATTTACGTGTGGTGGCTGCAATGCTACCTATATTGGTAAAACTAAACGATATCTCAGGGTGAGAGCTTCCGAACACTTAGGCACATCCGCACTCACTGGCAAACGTGCAGGTTCTTGTAGAACGGTCATTAAGGACCATTTATTGTCACTCTCCTTGCTTTGACGATTTCAGTATTCTCGCTTCTTCTAGTAACAATTTTCGTTTGGAATTGATGGAGAGTCTTTTAATCTCTCGGGACTGTCCTGTTTTAAATCGTAATTTAACTTCTATACCATTATTTCTTTACAGTTGAATACTCTGTATCTGCTTTATCACCTTATATGGTTATTTCTGATATTTATTATTGACACATCAAGGCGTGTTTTTTAGTATATATAGACTGAAATTGTAAAATAATATTTACTTGAAAATGCTGGCAGTGGCCAGCGAAACGTCGTAATACTTTGTTTTCCTTTCGTTAAACTTCATATATATTGTACTTCCTCGAAAATACACCTCAGCTTATTTGTTTTCTTGTGTGAAGATTTTTAGACTATATTTGATCCAGTTCACTTTTGAGATGTTTTCTAATAAAAATATGTAACACTAAAAATAAGTACAAGTAAAGGGTGGCGATAGTTTAAACGATGCTCTCAAAAGCGAGTCTAAAATAAAATAATAGATTCAGATTGGGAGAAATCTTTAGTATTCGAGTGAAACTTCTGTAATTTTCTCTGAATCTCAAAATCAATTTCCGTGAATCACATAATCAATTTCTCTGAATCTTTATCAATTTCTCTGAATCCCATTATCAATTTCTCAAAATAAACTTAAAGATTTTTTCAACTCCATTTATCATTGACTGGAAGATTATAAAAATTTGTAGCAACACTCGTCCATCCCATATATGCTGTATTTTTACACTTTTTGGGTAACTGTTATCATTTTTTATCTATTGGATTTGCACTTTTTGATTTGTGAGTTCAGTGATATATCATTTTTGGGCCCACGAGGAATCTTCAGTAACAGGGTCGTTGTTGTTTGCTGAACATTATTTAACCTTCCAAGTAATAATGTATGTGGCTGACATGCAGCATTTTGCTCCGTTGACCATACGCCTAATGTACTTAATTTTCTTCAACTCTACGCATTTACCCCTCCCTCCATCGAGTTCTTACTACTTGATTTCTTTGGCTTTTTGTTTCCAAGTCTTTTTCCAATAACCTTACACACCGATCGAAACGCGACACAGCAGCTCGATTGCTGTTTATTTCAGCATATTCACAAACTTGCCTTTTTCCACAGTATAAGAACGCCGATTTTTGTATTTAGCTGAAGCCAAATCACGCAAAAACTACAAGGAGTTAAACCCTATCGTTGGACTAAAATATCTAAAAACTTTCTTCCATGTTCCTCACTATCTCCTCTTGCCACCATTGAAGTGGGGGCGGTTGGCAAAATGAATCGTGGGGATATAGACTGGAAATTCTAGTTATTTACAGTTTTTTTGGTCCAAAAAGCTTGGTAAAATGCCTTGAAAAGAAACTTTCAGCTGCTAAGGATGAGCTAGTGAAGCAAACCATTAAAATGTTTAAAATAAAGAAAAGGATTAAAGAAAATGTTTTTGTATTTTTTGTCCTGTCCGCTTGTTGGAAAGTAAGCAAGATGCCTTAACGGGCAGAAGTATTCCTGCAGATGACTGGAAGACTTTCTGGAGGCTTTTCAGAAAGAAATGAATGTTAGTTCACGCTTTAAAACCATATGCATAATGCGAAATGATGTTTGCAGTATTTTACATTTTACCTTTTAGATATATTAAACTTTGTTGTTTCATATAAAACTTCAGTCTTGCATCAATTTAGAGATTTTTTTAAAAAGATTTTCATTCGAAGTTGCACTCCCTAAAGCATCTTCAAGAAGCAATTAACTAATTAAAAGATTATCGCGTTAAGAATAATCTGTGCTTTAAAATGTGAATGTTTGTTCACGGTTTAAAACAATATGCATAATGTGGTATGATGTTCTTTGTGTTTTACAGTTTATCTTGTTGCTGTGAAAGAAGTAATATTTGTTATTTCATATAAACTGTACTGTTTTGCATCATTTAGAGATTTTTTCAAAAAGTTTTTTATTCATAGTTATATTCCCTAAAGCATCTTCAAAAAGTACTTAAGTAATGAAAACTTTGTCACATTAAGTTTTGAAGGGAAAATCTGTGACGTAAATAGTAATAACTTCGAATTCATTTAATTACATTCCCGAGAGCATCATAAAAGTTAAGAGACTTTGAAAAATTTTGCCGGAGATCAAGCTTAAAAAGGAACACCGTCAGTTTAAAAATCCATTAGAGAACACTCTTCCGTGGACGTTTCAAAATACTCCTTTTAAAACTATACAGTATGAAAATCTTTATGTTGTTTGTACCTGAACTTCATAATAAAAACTTTTACTTGGCCTTGCGAAATAATAAAAATATCTGTGTTTCCTTTTTATCGTCAGCTTGATAGTATACAAATTTTAGAATCATGCAATATTTTAAATTCGACTAGTCAATTAAAAAAGTGGTCATCTATTGATTAATGAAATGGATATAAGCTGATGAGGAAGATGAGCTGTGCTTCAAGATTCCAGAGCTTTATAAAAACAGGATAGCTTACCTAGGAACATGAAATAGAAAATTGTATTATATTTAGAAAAAGACTAATAGAAACATTACGCATTTTTTTAAATCGATGTAAGCATACCGTTTTTGTAGTCGTTCATGTCTGATTTGAAGCATCAAAAACTGCTTATTTATCACGACTAACTACTAAGAGTATTAGTTTCACATAGGTTATCAGTTTGGATCATAAATGTTCTTGATTCTTTTAAGTTTGACAGCCGTATAACCTCTTCTATATCCATATATTCAAACAAGAAATTTTCTCAGATCTACGCGTGCTTCTTCGCTTCCATTTTTAAAACAACTACGGAAAACGTAAGAACGTTGCATAAGACTCACGTGAAAAATATTTCTACCTTGGCATCTGCGTTTTAGCCATATGTCAACTATTCCTTTCAGTAGAGCTTATATTATACACCTCTAGAGTCTTTTCAAGCAAAATACTTGCACACAATGAACGTAGTGTGAGTTAAGATATTGAAAGCATAAAAAAAATGTAAGTTTGGAACTTAGAGGATTTGACTGACTATTTCCCATCGACAAAAATTGGTCTAGGTTTGGACAGTAAAAAAAAAAACAAGATGCCCTACCGGGCAGAAGTATTCCTGCGGATGACTGTAAGACTTTCTGGAGCCTTTTCAGAAAGAAATGAGTGTTAGTTCACGCTTTAAAACCATATGCATAATGCGGAATGATGTTTGCAGTATTTTACATTTTACCTTTAAGCTACGATAACTATTAAACTCTGTTGTTTCATATAAAATTTCAGTCTTGCATCAATTTCGAGATTTTTTTAAAAAGATTTCCATTCGAAGTTGTACTCCTTAAAGCATCTTCAAGAAGCAATTACCTAATTAAAAGATTATCGTGTTAAGAATAATCTGTGCTTTAAAAGGTGAATGTGAAAGAAGTAATATTTGTTATTTCTAGAAACTGCACTGTTTTCATCATTTAGAGATTTTTTCAAAAACTTTTTTATTCATAGTTATATTCCCTAAAGCATCTTCAAAAAGTAATTAAGTTATGAAAACTTTGTCACATTAAGTTTTGAAGGGAAAATCTGTGGCGTAAATAGTAATAACTTCTAATTCATTTAATTACATTCCCGAGAGCATCATAAAAGTTAAGAGACTTTGAAAAATTTTGCCGGAGATCAAGCTTAAAAAGGAACACCGTCAGTTTAAAAATCCATTAGAGAACACTCTTCCGTGGACGTTTCAAAATACTCCTTTCAAAACTATACAGCATGAAAATCTTTATGTTGTTTGAACCTGAACTTCATAACAAAAACTTTTACTTGGCCTTGCAAAATAATAAAAATATCTGTGTTTCCTTTTTATCGTCAGCTTGATGGTATACAAATTCTAGAATCATACAATATTTTAAATTCGACTAGTCAATTAAAAAAGTGGTCATCTATTGATTAATAAAATGGGTATAAGCTGATGAGGAAGATAAGCTGTGCTTCAAGATTCCAGAGCTTTATAAAAACAGGGTAGCTTATCAAGGAACATGAATTAAAAAATTGTATTACATTTAGAAAGACTAATAGAAACCTTACGCATTAAATCGATATAAACATACCCTATTGGTAGTCGTTCATATCTGTTTTGAAGCATCAAAAACTGCTTATTTATCATGAATAACTACTAAGAATATTAGTTTCACGTAGATTATCAGTTTGGATCATAAATGTTCTTGATTCTTTTAAGTTTGACAGCCGTATAACCTCTTCTATATCCATATATTCAACCAAGAAATTTTCTCAGATCTACGCGTGCTTCTTCGCTTCCATTTTTAAAACAACTACGGAAAACGTAAGAACGTTGCATAAGACTCACGTGAAAAATATTTCTACCTTGGCATCTGCGTTTTAGCCATATGTCAACTATTCCTTTCAGTAGAGCTTATATTATACACCTCTAGAGTCTTTTCAAGCAAAATACTTGCACACAATGAACGTAGTGTGAGTTAAGATATTGAAAGCATAAAAAAAATGTAAGTTTGGAACTTAGAGGATTTGACTGACTATTTCCCATCGACAAAAATTGGTCTAGGTTTGGACAGTAAAAAAAAAAACAAGATGCCCTACCGGGCAGAAGTATTCCTGCGGATGACTGTAAGACTTTCTGGAGCCTTTTCAGAAAGAAATGAGTGTTAGTTCACGCTTTAAAACCATATGCATAATGCGGAATGATGTTTGCAGTATTTTACATTTTACCTTTAAGCTACGATAACTATTAAACTCTGTTGTTTCATATAAAATTTCAGTCTTGCATCAATTTAGAGATTTTTTTAAAAAGATTTCCATTCGAAGTTGTACTCCTTAAAGCATCTTCAAGAAGCAATTACCTAATTAAAAGATTATCGTGTTAAGAATAATCTGTGCTTTAAAAGGTGAATGTGAAAGAAGTAATATTTGTTATTTCTAGAAACTGCACTGTTTTCATCATTTAGAGATTTTTTCAAAAACTTTTTTATTCATAGTTATATTCCCTAAAGCATCTTCAAAAAGTAATTAAGTTATGAAAACTTTGTCACATTAAGTTTTGAAGGGAAAATCTGTGGCGTAAATAGTAATAACTTCTAATTCATTTAATTACATTCCCGAGAGCATCATAAAAGTTAAGAGACTTTGAAAAATTTTGCCGGAGATCAAGCTTAAAAAGGAACACCGTCAGTTTAAAAATCCATTAGAGAACACTCTTCCGTGGACGTTTCAAAATACTCCTTTCAAAACTATACAGTATGAAAATCTTTATGTTGTTTGAACCTGAACTTCATAACAAAAACTTTTACTTGGCCTTGCAAAATAATAAAAATATCTGTGTTTCCTTTTTATCGTCAGCTTGATGGTATACAAATTCTAGAATCATACAATATTTTAAATTCGACTAGTCAATTAAAAAAGTGGTCATCTATTGATTAATAAAATGGGTATAAGCTGATGAGGAAGATAAGCTGTGCTTCAAGATTCCAGAGCTTTATAAAAACAGGGTAGCTTATCAAGGAACATGAATTAAAAAATTGTATTACATTTAGAAAGACTAATAGAAACCTTACGCATTAAATCGATATAAACATACCCTATTGGTAGTCGTTCATATCTGTTTTGAAGCATCAAGAACTGCTTATTTGTCAAGAATGACTACTAAGAATATTAGTTTCACGTAGATTATCAGCTTGGATCATAAATGTTCTTGATTCTTTTAAGTTTTACAGCTGTACTACAACCTCTTCTATATCCATATATTCAATAAAGAAACTTTCACAGATCTACGCATGCTTCTTCGCTTCCATTTTTAAAACAACTACGGAAAACTTAAGAACGTTGCATAAGACTCACATGAAACAACATTTCTACCTGGCATCTGCGATTTAGCCATATGTTAGTTATTCCTTTCACTAGAGCTTATATTTTACACTTTTAGAGTCTTTTCAAGCAAAGTACTTGTATACAATGAATATAGTGTGAGTTTAGACTGTTAAATCATAAAAAGAATGTAAGTTGGGAACATTAATGATTTGAGTGGCTATTTCCCATCGACAAAAATTGGTCTAGGTTTGGACAGTGAAAAAAAAACAAAAAAAAAAACAAGATGCCCTACCGGGCAGAAGTATTCCTGCGGATGACTGTAAGACTTTTTGGAGCCTTTTCTGAAAGAAATGAGTGTTAGTTCACGCTTTAAAACCATATGCATAATGCGGAATGATGTTTGCAGTATTTTACATTTTACCTTTTAGCTACGATAACTATTAAACTTTGTTGTTTCATATAAAACTTTAGTCTTGCATCAATTTAGAGATTTTTTTAAAAAGATTTCCGTTCGAAGTTGCACTCCCTAAAGCATCTTCAAGAAGCAATTAACTAATTAAAAGATTATCGCGTTAAGAATAATCTGTGCTTTAAAAGGTGAATGTTTGTTCACGGTTTAAAACAATATGCATAATGTGGTATGATGTTCTTTGTGTTTTACAGTTTATCTTGTAGCTGTGAAAGAAGTAATATTTGTTATTTCATATAAACTGTACTGTTTTGCATCATTTTGAGATTTTTTCAAATAGCGTAAATAGTAATAACTTCGAATTCATTTAATTACATTCCCGAGAGCATCATAAAAGTTAAGAGACTTTGAAAAATTTTGCCGGAGATCAAGCTTAAAAAGGAACACCGTCAGTTTAAAAATCCATTAGAGAACACTCTTCCGTGGACGTTTTAAAATACTCCTTTTAAAATTATACAGTATGAAAATCTTTATGTTGTTTGTACCTGAACTTCATAATAAAAACTTTTACTTGGCCTTGCGAAATAATAAAAATATCTGTGTTTCCTTTTTATCGTCAGCTTGATAGTATACAAATTTTAGAATCATACAATATTTTAAATTCGACTAGTCAATTAAAAAAGTGGTCATCAAATGATAAATAAAATAGGTAGAAGTTGATGAGGAAGATGAGCTGTGCTTCATGATTCCAGAGCTTTATAAAAACAGGATAGCTTATCTAGGAACATGAATTAAAAAATTGTATTATATTTAGAAAGACTAATAGAAACCTTACGCATTAAATCGATATAAACATACCCTATTGGTAGTCGTTCATATCTGTTTTGAAGCATCAAGAACTGCTTATTTATCAAGAATGACTACTAAGAATATTAGTTTCACGTAGATTATCAGTTTGGATCATAAATGTTCTTGATTCTTTTAAGTTTGACAGCCGTACTACAACCTCTTCTATATCCATATATTCAACAAAGAAACTTTCACAGATCTACGCGTGCTTCTTCGCTTCCATTTTTAAAACAACTACGGAAAACGTAAGAACGTTGCATAAGACTCACATGAAACAACATTTCTACCTTGCATGTGCGATTTAGCCATATGTTAATTATTCCTTTCACTAGAGCTTATATTTTCCACTTTTAGAGTCTTTTCAAGCAAAGTACTTGTATACAATGAATATAGTGTGAGTTTAGACTGTTAAATCATAAAAAGAATGTAAGTTGGGAACATTAATGATTTGAGTGGCTATTTCCCATCGACAAAAATTGGTCTAGGTTTGGACAGTGAAAAAAAAAAACAAAAAAAAACAAGATGCCCTACCGGGCAGAAGTATTCCTGCGGATGACTGTAAGACTTTCTGGAGCCTTTTCAGAAAGAAATGAGTGTTAGTTCACGCTTTAAAACCATATGCATAATGCGGAATGATGTTTGCAGTATTTTACATTTTACCTTTAAGCTACGATAACTATTAAACTCTGTTGTTTCATATAAAATTTCAGTCTTGCATCAATTTCGAGATTTTTTTAAAAAGATTTCCATTCGAAGTTGTACTCCTTAAAGCATCTTCAAAAAGCAATTACCTAATTAAAAGATTATCGTGTTAAGAATAATCTGTGCTTTAAAAGGTGAATGTGAAAGAAGTAATATTTGTTATTTCTAGAAACTGCACTGTTTTCATCATTTAGAGATCTTTTCAAAAACTTTTTTATTCATAGTTATATTCCCTAAAGCATCTTCAAAAAGTAATTAAGTTATGAAAACTTTGTCACATTAAGTTTTGAAGGGAAAATCTGTGGCGTAAATAGTAATAACTTCTAATTCATTTAATTACATTCCCGAGAGCATCATAAACGTTAAGAGACTTTGAAAAATTTTGCCGGAGATCAAGCTTAAAAAGGAACACCGTCAGTTTAAAAATCCATTAGAGAACACTCTTCCGTGGACGTTTCAAAATACTCCTTTCAAAACTATACAGTATGAAAATCTTTATGTTGTTTGAACCTGAACTTCATAACAAAAACTTTTACTTGGCCTTGCAAAATAATAAAAATATCTGTGTTTCCTTTTTATCGTCAGCTTGATGGTATACAAATTCTAGAATCATACAATATTTTAAATTCGACTAGTCAATTAAAAAAGTGGTCATCTATTGATTAATAAAATGGGTATAAGCTGATGAGGAAGATAAGCTGTGCTTCAAGATTCCAGAGCTTTATAAAAACAGGGTAGCTTATCAAGGAACATGAATTAAAAAATTGTATTACATTTAGAAAGACTAATAGAAACCTTACGCATTAAATCGATATAAACATACCCTATTGGTAGTCGTTCATATCTGTTTTGAAGCATCAAAAACTGCTTATTTATCATGAATAACTACTAAGAATATTAGTTTCACGTAGATTATCAGTTTGGATCATAAATGTTCTTGATTCTTTTAAGTTTGACAGCCGTATAACCTCTTCTATATCCATATATTCAACCAAGAAATTTTCTCAGATCTACGCGTGCTTCTTCGCTTCCATTTTTAAAACAACTACGGAAAACGTAAGAACGTTGCATAAGACTCACGTGAAAAATATTTCTACCTTGGCATCTGCGTTTTAGCCATATGTCAACTATTCCTTTCAGTAGAGCTTATATTATACACCTCTAGAGTCTTTTCAAGCAAAATACTTGCACACAATGAACGTAGTGTGAGTTAAGATATTGAAAGCATAAAAAAAATGTAAGTTTGGAACTTAGAGGATTTGACTGACTATTTCCCATCGACAAAAATTGGTCTAGGTTTGGACAGTAAAAAAAAAAACAAGATGCCCTACCGGGCAGAAGTATTCCTGCGGATGACTGTAAGACTTTCTGGAGCCTTTTCAGAAAGAAATGAGTGTTAGTTCACGCTTTAAAACCATATGCATAATGCGGAATGATGTTTGCAGTATTTTACATTTTACCTTTAAGCTACGATAACTATTAAACTCTGTTGTTTCATATAAAATTTCAGTCTTGCATCAATTTCGAGATTTTTTTAAAAAGATTTCCATTCGAAGTTGTACTCCTTAAAGCATCTTCAAGAAGCAATTACCTAATTAAAAGATTATCGTGTTAAGAATAATCTGTGCTTTAAAAGGTGAATGTGAAAGAAGTAATATTTGTTATTTCTAGAAACTGCACTGTTTTCATCATTTAGAGATTTTTTCAAAAACTTTTTTATTCATAGTTATATTCCCTAAAGCATCTTCAAAAAGTAATTAAGTTATGAAAACTTTGTCACATTAAGTTTTGAAGGGAAAATCTGTGGCGTAAATAGTAATAACTTCTAATTCATTTAATTACATTCCCGAGAGCATCATAAACGTTAAGAGACTTTGAAAAATTTTGCCGGAGATCAAGCTTAAAAAGGAACACCGTCAGTTTAAAAATCCATTAGAGAACACTCTTCCATGGACGTTTCAAAATACTCCTTTCAAAACTATACAGTATGAAAATCTTTATGTTGTTTGAACCTGAACTTCATAACAAAAACTTTTACTTGGCCTTGCAAAATAATAAAAATATCTGTGTTTCCTTTTTATCGTCAGCTTGATGGTATACAAATTCTAGAATCATACAATATTTTAAATTCGACTAGTCAATTAAAAAAGTGGTCATCTATTGATTAATAAAATGGGTATAAGCTGATGAGGAAGATAAGCTGTGCTTCAAGATTCCAGAGCTTTATAAAAACAGGGTAGCTTATCAAGGAACATGAATTAAAAAATTGTATTACATTTAGAAAGACTAATAGAAACCTTACGCATTAAATCGATATAAACATACCCTATTGGTAGTCGTTCATATCTGTTTTGAAGCATCAAGAACTGCTTATTTGTCAAGAATGACTACTAAGAATATTAGTTTCACGTAGATTATCAGCTTGGATCATAAATGTTCTTGATTCTTTTAAGTTTTACAGCTGTACTACAACTTCTTCTATATCCATATATTCAATAAAGAAACTTTCACAGATCTACGCATGCTTCTTCGCTTCCATTTTTAAAACAACTACGGAAAACTTAAGAACGTTGCATAAGACTCACATGAAACAACATTTCTACCTGGCATCTGCGATTTAGCCATATGTTAGTTATTCCTTTCACTAGAGCTTATATTTTACACTTTTAGAGTCTTTTCAAGCAAAGTACTTGTATACAATGAATATAGTGTGAGTTTAGACTGTTAAATCATAAAAAGAATGTAAGTTGGGAACATTAATGATTTGAGTGGCTATTTCCCATCGACAAAAATTGGTCTAGGTTTGGACAGTGAAAAAAAAAAAACAAAAAAAAACAAGATGCCCTACCGGGCAGAAGTATTCCTGCGGATGACTGTAAGACTTTTTGGAGCCTTTTCAGAAAGAAATGAGTGTTAGTTCACGCTTTAAAACCATATGCATAATGCGGAATGATGTTTGCAGTATTTTACATTTTACCTTTTAGCTACGATAACTATTAAACTTTGTTGTTTCATATAAAACTTTAGTCTTGCATCAATTTAGAGATTTTTTTAAAAAGATTTCCGTTCGAAGTTGCACTCCCTAAAGCATCTTCAAGAAGCAATTAACTAATTAAAAGATTATCGCGTTAAGAATAATCTGTGCTTTAAAAGGTGAATGTTTGTTCACGGTTTAAAACAATATGCATAATGTGGTATGATGTTCTTTGTGTTTTACAGTTTATCTTGTAGCTGTGAAAGAAGTAATATTTGTTATTTCATATAAACTGTACTGTTTTGCATCATTTTGAGATTTTTTCAAATAGCGTAAATAGTAATAACTTCGAATTCATTTAATTACATTCCCGAGAGCATCATAAAAGTTAAGAGACTTTGAAAAATTTTGCCGGAGATCAAGCTTAAAAAGGAACACCGTCAGTTTAAAAATCCATTAGAGAACACTCTTCCGTGGACGTTTCAAAATACTCCTTTTAAAATTATACAGTATGAAAATCTTTATGTTGTTTGTACCTGAACTTCATAATAAAAACTTTTACTTGGCCTTGCGAAATAATAAAAATATCTGTGTTTCCTTTTTATCGTCAGCTTGATAGTATACAAATTTTAGAATCATACAATATTTTAAATTCGACTAGTCAATTAAAAAAGTGGTCATCAAATGATAAATAAAATAGGTAGAAGTTGATGAGGAAGATGAGCTGTGCTTCATGATTCCAGAGCTTTATAAAAACAGGATAGCTTATCTAGGAACATGAATTAAAAAATTGTATTATATTTAGAAAGACTAATAGAAACCTTACGCATTAAATCGATATAAACATACCCTATTGGTAGTCGTTCATATCTGTTTTGAAGCATCAAGAACTGCTTATTTATCAAGAATGACTACTAAGAATATTAGTTTCACGTAGATTATCAGTTTGGATCATAAATGTTCTTGATTCTTTTAAGTTTGACAGCCGTACTACAACCTCTTCTATATCCATATATTCAACAAAGAAACTTTCACAGATCTACGCGTGCTTCTTCGCTTCCATTTTTAAAACAACTACGGAAAACGTAAGAACGTTGCATAAGACTCACATGAAACAACTTTTCTACCTTGGCATCTGCGATTTAGCCATATGTTAATTATTCCTTTCACTAGAGCTTATATTTTACACTTTTAGAGTCTTTTCAAGCAAAGTACTTGTATACAATGAATATAGTGTGAGTTTAGACTGTTAAATCATAAAAAAAATGTAAGTTGGGAACATTAATTATTTGAGTGGCTATTTCCCATCGACAAAAATTGGTCTAGGTTTGGACAGTGAAAAAAAAACAAAAAAAAAAAACAAACAAGATGCCCTACCGGGCAGAAGTATTCCTGCGGATGACTGTAAGACTTTCTGGAGCCTTTTCAGAAAGAAATGAGTGTTAGTTCACGCTTTAAAACCATATGCATAATGCGGAATGATGTTTGCAGTATTTTACATTTTACCTTTTAGCTACGATAACTATTAAACTTTGTTGTTTCATATAAAACTTCAGTCTTGCATCAATTTAGAGATTTTTTTAAAAAGATTTCCATTCGAAGTTGCACTCCCTAAAGCATCTTCAAGAAGCAATTAACTAATTAAAAGATTATCGCGTTAAGAATAATCTGTGCTTTAAAAGGTGAATGTTTGTTCACGGTTTAAAACAATATGCATAATGTGGTATGATGTTCTTTGTGTTTTACAGTTTATCTTGTAGCTGTGAAAGAAGTAATATTTGTTATTTCATATAAACTGCACTGTTTTGCATCATTTAGAGATTTTTTCAAAAAGTTTTTTATTCATAGTTATATTCCCTAAAGCATCTTCAAACAGTAATTAAGTAATGAAAACTTTGTCACATTAAGTTTTGAATGGAAAATCTGTGTCGTAAATAGTAATAACTTCGAATTCATTTAATTACATTCCCGAGAGCATCATAAAAGTTAAGAGACTTTGAAAAATTTTGCCGGAGATCAAGCTTAAAAAGGAACACCGTCAGTTTAAAAATCCATTAGAGAACACTCTTCCGTGGACGTTTCAAAATACTCTTTTTAAAACTATACAGTATGAAAATCTTTATGTTGTTTGTACCTGAACTTCATAATAAAAACTTTTACTTGGCCATGCGAAATAATAAAAATATCTGTGTTTCCTTTTTATCATCAGCTTGATAGTATACAAATTTTAGAATCATACAATATTTTAAATTCGACTAGTCACACTGCATGAAATTATATGTTGTCTGAAATCTGTTAATGGAGAACATGATGTTTCTACAATTTTGGACAACATCAAATGTGATGTTTTGATGTTATCGGCATCTTAAGGTGAAGTTGTCATGTTTTCCTTTTCCAACTTCATGTTGCCAGGTAATTCACACGTCTGGAAACATGATGTTTTAATGTTATCTGTGGAGAACATCATGTGTGAAATGTTGATGCGTTTCGTATTTCATGTTTTCATGTTTTCCGTATTCCAGTTTGATGATATTTTCCTTTGAAAACCTGTTGTACACATAACCTCATTAAGACTTTTAACAGTTGTTTGAAAGTTTTTTTTTTCAGTGGCCTTTCGAAAGAATGTGAGAAATTATCACAGAAGTAATTATCCTTAATTACTGACGAATGCGAAAGATTTGTAAATCATTGTTGATGAGTGTAAAACATTGTTGATAGGTGTAAAACATTGTTGATGGGTGTAAAACATTGTTGACGGGTGTAAAACATTGTTGACGTGTGTAAAACATTGTTGATGGGTGTAAAACATTGTTGATGGGTGTAAAACATTGTTGACGGGTGTAAAACATTGTTGACGTGTGTAAAACATTGTTGATGGGTGTAAAGCATTGTTGATGGTTGTAAAACATTGTTGACGGGTGTAAAACATTGTTGACGTGTGTAAAACATTGCTGATGGGTGTAAAACATTGTTGACGGGTGTATAACATTGTTGATATTAAATACTGTTGAATAGACTGATTAGAATAATATGCTGACTAGAAACGAGGCGTTGCTTGTAAAGATCAAAAGTGTTATTAATGAAAATGTCTATTATTTCGACATAAACAAAATCGCGAAATTAAATGCAGGCAAAAATTTTCAGAAATGCTAAATTTGCGAATTTCGAAACATGGACTTTGGGGATATTTTTTATGTCTTTGAGTAATTATTGATTGAGTTAAGATGTAAAATGATGGTGTAATACGTTAAAAGATCTTGACCCAAACTAGTGTATAAGTCGGTAAAATGTAATGATAAATAGGTAGCCTCAATCAGCATGCTGTGTTGCTGATGAGTGTATGACATAGAAATACAAGAATTTCATGGGGTGGTACAACTAAAACAGATAATTATTATATGAATAAAAAGTATTCCAAAACACGAAGTACAAAATATACAAATAAGAAAAAACTCTCTACAAATTGATAAAATAAACAAATACTAACACAAGGTTTAGCTCAAGAACGCGGTAGCCAAATTCATAGAAATCAACAAGTCTGTGTTACAATTAAAGACTTAATTATTGATGGGATATTTTTAATTTTTTCACAAACAAAGCATGATTTTAACGAATTTGGCTAATAATTTACGATCTAGTGCGAAAGTTTTTTTTTATGGTAACTCAAACCAGAGCGATGGTTGAAAGTTTCGTCACAAACGATGCATTGGTACTGCCTTCGCTGTAAGCATGATTTCATGTGTTGTTGAACGTAACTTCTCTTTCCAAAGCGCTTGTTACAATTACGGCAGAGTTTTGATTTGCCAAGTCCATCTCTACCTTTACAGACTTTCGTGTGTTGTTTATATGTCCATGGGTATGCAAAAAGACTATCACAATGATTACATTTTAGTTGGTTCATCTTGTGTTCCTTTCGTTGATGGATTTCGAGTTTTTGCTTAGATTCAAATTTCAAGTTGCAATTAAAACATTGTTTTAATAACGAACATTCGACACTATGAACTTTCCATAAGTGTAGTTTCAGTCCATTTGTACTTTTATATTGATTGTCGCATTTGTCACACTTCAGTCGTAGGTTTTCATGTTCTATGGAAATGTGACGTGATAAGTCGTAGGAATCACGGAACGTTTTCCCGCATCTAAATCAGTGAAATAATGTGTTTGCTCAATGATCACATTAATGGAATTAAAAAAGGTGGGGCCAAAATGGTAAAAAATGAAACTATAAAAATGTTTCTCACCTTTTGCATATCAATTTATCATCTGGTTTATGCATAAGTATGTGTTGTTCTTTTTCTTTTTCAGGAACTGTTCTTCCACAAATTTTGCAATACATATCTTACTTAGTCTCTATAATGAAAAATGTTTACTATTGATTAACAAAGATCTTAACAAATACGAAATCTGTGCATCAGTTAATTAAAAAACAGCATCAAATACAACAGCAAATATATGTGGTGGGGAAAAGGAAGATTAGCAATAACGTTTTGAATGTAATACATCACATCTTTGAAATAGAAAATACCATTATACAAAATAATTATCTATATATACATTTAGGCCACAAAATATTTACTTCATAAAAACCAAAAGAATTAAAAACAAGAGTACTTCTTTCTAGGAACAACAATCATGAAGTCTGTGCTCTTATATGTGAATGTACAGTGAACAAATTTAGCCAAGATACGTGACACTGGCAAGAATGATGCTGGTGAACCAAATTGTACAAACAATTTTTTGTGCCACACTTCAGCTGGTTTACCAAACATATTTTTTATATTTTCTGGAGCTGGTAACAGCCATTCACAATACGCAAACCAGTGCTCGTAATGGTTTCCTCCAATTATTAGTGTATGTTTTACAAAATACTTTACAACCCCTGGATGTGGACATAGATCAACGTTGGTGAATTCTTGTATGTTGCCATCAGCATTACACCAGTGTGCTAAGATATTCGCTGACCTACTATTACGATTTGATGACGAACAGCCAAAACTTTCACCTGCAACACTTAATTCTGTAGCTTGTAAGTAGGATGATGCTACACTCACTGTATCGAAATTGATGAGTGGATACATAACATTATACGCTTTGATGAGAAATGAAAGTTCCAATGAAGATAATGTCTGTACAGTGCACTTGCTTAGAGGATAAACATAGTCTTGATTATACCAGATCTGTGTAGAAGGATTAGTCAGTCTGAAACATAAGAACAGAATACCATTAAGTTGCTTACAAATTAACTAAAAAGAAATGGATAAAACTCATATGAAAACATTAAAATAGATGGGTAACATTATGAACTACCGCTAATACCTAGATGAAAGTTTAGCATGTGATATCATATTGCGAACTTCAATTTCACTTATTGTTCCACGTTGTGCTGTGCTAATACTCATTTTCTCCAGAAGATCTTGAAAAGCAGGAAAACCAAAAGGCTGTTTCAAGTTGAACAAGTCACTATCACCACAAAAGCGATTCATCATTTGCTGCTCAACTTCTCGTTTGTTGTTTGGCACATTCCCAAGTATGCCATTATATCTCTCAAAAGAGAACAACCAAAATGAATAAATGGGCCCATAATCAAGTATGCATTCCCTAAGATGACCATGTAGATGCATATTTGGTGTAACACGATCTTTGCCATATAATTGCTCAAAAGTAGAACAATACGACATTAAATACTCATGAGCAACTGTTACATCTCGCCTTGTTATAATTCTTTGACATAAATATTGGCAAGCAATTACAAATTTTCGATAGCATTCTAGATGTTGCCTTGGGATAATACCTTTTAGACACACTATTGAAAATAAAATAGTCCAATTCTTATACTCATCAGCGGTAAAACTGTCAAAACAACTGATGATCTTTCTTGGAATCTTTCCAATGTCACTTGGAATAACGAAATCATCTACTTTTTTCTGGATTACTGATAATTCTGATTGATCCAAAAACCCAAGTTCTCTCCATATTTTCAAAATATGCTTTGATGTTCCCAAAAACAAGTTATGCATCGGATCAACAATAGACATTCTAATGGTATCAAAATAGGGCAATTCTGCGAGAACAGAATAACGTGTACCATACTGTGATTCCAACCTCCTTTGATTTTCAGCAGTGTCAGATTCCAATATTTCTACCATTTGTTGACGGTGCTGTTCTGTGGTTCGTTTTTCCCATAAAGCTATCTGAAAACCACTATAGTCACGTTGTCCAATTTGTCCAGGAAATGATTTGGTACATCTAGAGCAACCTTGGCATGCAGAGTGACCTAGGTTAAAAAAAACAGCACGTTGATAAGAAACAGCTATACCTGATGTGAGGTTACCACATAACTATGATGAAAGGCTTAACATAGTGACATTGATACTATACATAGTGACAAATTGATACTGTATAGTTCACTAGGGAATTGAAAGAATAATTATAAACAGCAATTATAAGGAAATAAGTATATAAATAGAAATAATAGTTATATATTTACCTAAAAAGCCACATAATTTGCGACAAGCGGGAATATCACAGCCTACGCAAACAAGGGCAACTCTAAAAAGCTCTTCTTTACCAGATTTAGTTGAATAAATTTCAAATCCTTCTGTCCAAGCAACATTAAGTTCATCAACTAATGGTTTAATGAATGTGTTTGTTGGTGGCTCCTTAATCATATCTGGGATGATGCCAGCTATTATAACGTTTTTCCTTTTAAATCGTTCATTACGCAATAAATTTAAAACAACCAAGTATACCACACCAATAGAAAAAGAGCTTAAATGTTTGAAAGGCTGAAACCAGTCTAAATTAAGCATTAATGCAAGATTGCGTTGATCGGCAAAATACCACTTATCACCAAGCGAGAAATTTTTCCAAATTTCACCATCATATACATCGGCATAAACATCACTTACTGAACTTAGATTTCTCCATTTTTCACAATCTTCTTCAAAACTTTGTCTGCATAACAAAGCAGTTAGAGATTTTTTAAGTGATCTGTAACAGTATGTTTTATATGGAATGAGCACAACGTTATTATCAGCACATTCAAGTGTTCTCATTAACTCCTGTCCACATTGCTTCCTATAATGCTTTAATTTGTGATATGGATATTGTATATACGAACACTTTTTTGATACTTTTTCACCTCCATAACTATCAATACAAGAGTCAACTTCATATAATGAATTGCATTTTATACAGACAACATATTTGTGGTACCTTGATTTTTCTATATTTAGAATTTTTCTGAATGAGTATAAAGTTGCTGGAAATGAATTGGACAATGTCGTTGTGAGTTTAGTGTCATATTCTTTAAGAACTTTGAAAAAAACACACAGAAATTTGATTATGAATTCCAGAGCACTATCTGTTATATTAAATGTGTACTGCCAAAATGCCAAAAAGATACAAATCCATTTTATCAATCTGAATTCCTTAGTGTCTCCATCAGTAAAATCATTATCAGAAAATGAAGCCTCACGATACAAATCATAAAATATCTCATCATCATCCGACGTATCATGATTGACACCATCATTGGCAGGTTTATCAGGAGTGCCATCATCATTCAGACTATCAGCAGTTGTTTCTGAAATTTCACTATCTGTATCTGAGTCTTTCCCAGAGTTTTTCCCTCCTGAGCAAACATGCCTTGATAAATATCTCGAAGAAAAGGACTGTTTACAAGAAGTACACTGAATATAGTAGCTTTGTGACATACCTAAAACAGAATAAGTATATATAACATACTTGCACAAATAAGCTATTCCCCAATCAAAACATATATAACAATTTCTTCAAAAAGATTATATAAGGGTAACAATTTATGAATGACGTGTGTGGTAGTTGTAAACATGATCACTCTTGTAAGATCACCAAAGAACCTATACAGATAACACAAAGACATGAATTTTAAGAATATATATATATAACTTTGATTATTGAAAATGTAATGTCAAATTGCACGTGAAACCAATAAAAATGAGCTAACCGATGAGCATCTGCTCCGCTTTCTTTGTTGTGATTACTCATTTACGGCCGGATGAAAATAATTGAAGGCAAATGAGAGAATTTTAGTAACTTTATTTCTAAAAAAGTTTTTAATGCAAATTGGCATAGATTGTCTAAACCCTTAAAAACTATCAAATTGATCAAGTGTTGATATTTAAAAAACATATCTTGATTTAAACAATTCAAAAACTCGCCATAATAATAATCAAAAAGTATATTTTGGTTTTGGCGCCAGCATGCGGTCGTTTTCTTTTGTGATAAGACTTTTGAATTCATTCAGCAACTGGCACTTGGTCATATGCACAAAGCAGCGAAACATGGCTAAACAATATTCAAACAGAAGAAACTTTTTGGATTGCTCTTCCGAAGACGATTCCGGTGATGAAATAGATCACCAAGAAATGCTGTCATCAACAGCAAAAAAGTTGAAATTTTCGCCCGGCACGTACAGTTTTCAGGAATCAGTGAAAAAAACTACTACACCAGCTATACATACCTCTGCGTCCAGCAGTAGCAGTTCTACAAGTGATTCCAACGTTTTACCAATAATAAATTTTTCAGTAGCTTCAGATGATGGAAAGAATACTAGTGGTAAGTATCTTAATTCAAGTTTGTTCTTGTGATGAGCTTTTTTTGTTACTTGATTTACAAAATTTTAAGGATGTATTGTCTCACTACACTAAATTTGAAAATAATTTTAACTTGTTGTAATTTTAGTTCTCTAGAGTCTTCTTAAAGACAATTGACATTAGAAAGTTTCATTGGAAACTCATTCATACATTAAGTTAAATTTTAACATTTATCATATTTTTAATTCTTTTTGCTTTGTGTTAGAAACTGATGAAATTAAACAAATGTTAAAGACCTTGCTTAAACAGAATGAGTCAATTATGAAACGACTAGACGATTTGGAGAACGATTGTTCAAAAAAGAAAAGGAAGGAAGTAGATGTACATGTTCCAAATGATGTTAGGGTGAGTGTTAGTGTAGATTTCTATGATTCCTCTTTTCATCATTAGCTTAATTGCTATTTCTCTTACCTAATGTGCATGTTGTTTGCTTTGTAATGTTTTTCTTTTATAACTTTATTTTAAAGTATCATGTCAAGTTATCTTACAAAGAAGCACACAAGCAAAATATTCCAGAGTGGAAAGTAGATTCAACCCTTGGGTGAGAATTTATTCTATTTATAATAAGGATGCAAAAAAAAAAAAATACATGAAAGTTTTATGGAAGTGATTTTCTCCATGATCTTCAATAACTATTGATATTTCATTCTAGACCATTTTGTGAAGAAAACAAGACCACCACGAAATATATCAAAACATTTGTATCAGCCTTGCATCCTGATTTAGAAATGAGAGATGCTGTTGTGAATGGTGTGTATAAACTTTTATGAAGCCCATGCATTAGTTACACTGCATGAAGTGATGTGAGTATGTGTTAACTATTTGAATTCTATTTTCAAATTCTTTTCGTATTAGCTGCCATCAAGACTTACTATGAAAGTAAAGTGACCCAAAAAAGAAAAAGCCTTGCCAAACCAAATATGAAAAATGAAAATGCGAAAAACCAAAGAAGGATTCATGTAAGTAAATACATTTGCTTTGAGGCACATCTATCTGCATATCTATGTGAAACCTGTAATAAACCTTAACATTCTTTAACATTTTAGAAAGCAAATCGGCGACGAAAAAATATGCAAACTTTAAATATTGATGAAGACGAAAAAAAGAACTACTTGAAAGTACTGGTGCCTGAAATGATGTCTTCAGAAGATGAATCGTTTGATGCTAATGGAGACAGATGTTTCAAGATTCGAAAGCCAAAATGGAGAACCAGGAGATTCGAAAAACTCATTAACGCCATTGATAAAGAATACAACAAGTCCTGCTCAAAAAGAGCAAAAGAACAAATGCTGAGAAGGGAACTGGGAAGCCCTTCGATCAGACCACCACCTAAAAATTTAGATTATGGTTTTGAATTGTTTGTTACTAACAATTAACATTTTGTTATATGTGCTATTTTGAATTTTTCTGAATTTGAAAAAAATCTACATCCTTTTTGTGTAATAGCTGAAATTACTTATCTTCTGTCTAAAAGAACAGGTCAGATTTTTAGCTGAGATTTTGTTTTCTTTGAAAGTAATGAGGAGCGAAGTTGTTGTGTGTTTTTGTAATCTATCTTTAGTTGTGTTATAATATTTTTAGAAAGAGACATGTATATACTTAAAGCATATAGATGCATTTTATTGTATTTTCATAAATTTTTATTTAGCGAAGTTGTTGTGTGTTTTTGTAATCTATCTTTAGTTGTGTTATAATATTTTTAGAAAGAGGCATGTATATACTTAAAGCATATAGAGGCATTTTATTGTATTTTCATAAATTTTTATTTAGCGAAGTTGTTGTGTGTTTTTGTAATCTATCTTTAGTTGTGTTATAATATTTTTAGAAAGAGGCATGTATATACTTAAAGCATATAGAGGCATTTTATTGTATTTTCATAAATTTTTATTTATAAAAGAATTTCCATTTCCTCAACTATGCTTTGTTTCTTTATGCAGTTTATATATAATCTTACAATTCTCTGTTGATTTCCTTATTATACCGTAATTTCTTCAGCACCAATATCCACCTATTTTCAGCAAAGTGTTGACGTATATTCCCTTCAGGCAAAGTAAAGGTTATTGATGTTTACATTTCGCAAACAAGAGGTTTATTGCGTTATCGAAAAATTCCGCGTCGCGTTAGTAGATATATTCCATTGGGAAAACATGAGGTTTTTATGTAATCAGGAAAATTCCGCGTCGCGTTGGTAGATATTCTAATTGGAAAACATGAGGTTTTTATGTTATCAGGAAAATTCCGCGTCGCGTTGTTAGATATTCCTTTTGGAAAACATGAGGTTTTTTACGTTTTCTGGATTATTCCGCAAAAGACTTTCTTCAAGTTTACATGTTATCTTAAATGGTAAACATCGTGTTCTCTTAAGAAATCTTTCATGGAAAACATGCACAAATCCGTTGGAAAACACCAGACAACATCTGGTGTTTTCCTTCGCAGAAAACTTCAGTAAACATGGAAAACGTCAACTTTATCTGGAGTATTCATGGACTTTTCTTTGCTGGACAACATCAATTTTCGCGCAGTGTCAATCAAAAAAGTGGTCATCAAATGATAAATAAAATAGGTAGAAGTTGATGAGGAAGATGAGCTGTGCTTCATGATTCCAGAGCTTTATATAAACAGGGTAGCTTATCTAGGAACATGAATTAAAAAATTGTATTATATTTAGAAAGACTAATAGAAACCTTACGCTTTAAATCGATATAAACATACCCTATTGGTAGTCGTTCATATCTGATTTGAAGCATCAAAAACTGCTTATTTATCAAGAATGACTACTAAGAATATTAGTTTCACGTAGATTATCAGTTTGGATCATAAATGTTCTTGATTCTTTTAAGTTTGACAGCCGTACTACAACCTCTTCTATATCCATATATTCAACAAAGAAACTTTCACAGATCTACGCATGCTTCTTCGCTTCCATTTTTAAAACAACTACGGAAAACTTAAGAACGTTGCATAAGACTCACATGAAACAACATTTCTACCTTGCATGTGCGATTTAGCCATATGTTAATTATTCCTTTCACTAGAGCTTATATTTTACACTTTTAGAGTCTTTTCAAGCAAAGTACTTGTATACAATGAATATAGTGTGAGTTTAGACTGTTAAATCATAAAAAGAATGTAAGTTGGGAACATTAATGATTTGAGTGGCTATTTCCCATCGACAAAAATTGGTCTAGGTTTGGACAGTGAAAAAACAAACAAACAAAAAAAAACAAGATGCCCTACCGGGCAGAAGTATTCCTGCGGATGACTGTAAGACTTTCTGGAGCCTTTTCAGAAAGAAATGAGTGTTAGTTCACGCTTTAAAACCATATGCATAATGCGGAATGATGTTTGCAGTATTTTACATTTTACCTTTTAGCTACGATAACTATTAAACTTTGTTGTTTCATATAAAACTTCAGTCTTGCATCAATTTAGAGATTTTTTTAAAAAGATTTCCATTCGAAGTTGCACTCCCTAAAGCATCTTCAAGAAGCAATTAACTAATTAAAAGATTATCGCGTTAAGAATAATCTGTGCTTTAAAAGGTGAATGTTTGTTCACGGTTTAAAACAATATGCATAATGTGGTATGATGTTCTTTGTGTTTTACAGTTTATCTTGTAGCTGTGAAAGAAGTAATATTTGTTATTTCATATAAACTGCACTGTTTTGCATCATTTAGAGATTTTTTCAAAAAGTTTTTTATTCATAGTTATATTCCCTAAAGCATCTTCAAACAGTAATTAAGTAATGAAAACTTTGTCACATTAAGTTTTGAATGGAAAATCTGTGTCGTAAATAGTAATAACTTCGAATTCATTTAATTACATTCCCGAGAGCATCATAAAAGTTAAGAGACTTTGAAAAATTTTGCCGGAGATCAAGCTTAAAAAGGAACACCGTCAGTTTAAAAATCCATTAGAGAACACTCTTCCGTGGACGTTTCAAAATACTCCTTTTAAAACTATACAGTATGAAAATCTTTATGTTGTTTGTACCTGAACTTCATAATAAAAACTTTTACTTGGCCATGCGAAATAATAAAAATATCTGTGTTTCCTTTTTATCATCAGCTTGATAGTATACAAATTTTAGAATCATACAATATTTTAAATTCGACTAGTCAATCAAAAAAGTGGTCATCAAATGATAAATAAAATAGGTAGAAGTTGATGAGGAAGATGAGCTGTGCTTCATGATTCCAGAGCTTTATATAAACAGGGTAGCTTATCTAGGAACATGAATTAAAAAATTGTATTATATTTAGAAAGACTAATAGAAACCTTACGCATTAAATCGATATAAACATACCCTATTGGTAGTCGTTCATATCTGATTTGAAGCATCAAAAACTGCTTATTTATCAAGAATGACTACTAAGAATATTAGTTTCACGTAGATTATCAGTTTGGATCATAAATGTTCTTGATTCTTTTAAGTTTGACAGCCGTACTACAACCTCTTCTATATCCATATATTCAACAAAGAAACTTTCACAGATCTACGCATGCTTCTTCGCTTCCATTTTTAAAACAACTACGGAAAACTTAAGAACGTTGCATAAGACTCACATGAAACAACATTTCTACCTTGCATGTGCGATTTAGCCATATGTTAATTATTCCTTTCACTAGAGCTTATATTTTCCACTTTTAGAGTCTTTTCAAGCAAAGTACTTGTATACAATGAATATAGTGTGAGTTTAGACTGTTAAATCATAAAAAGAATGTAAGTTGGGAGCATTCATGATTTGAGTGGCTATTTCCCACCGACAAAAATTGGTCTAGGTTTGGACAGTGAAAAAAAAAAAACAAAACAAGATGCCCTACCGTGCAGAAGTATTCCTGCGGATGACTGTAAGACTTTCTGGAGCCTTTTCAGAAAGAAATGAGTAATAGTTCACGCTTTAAAACCATATGCATAATGCGGAATGATGTTTGCAGTATATTTCATTTTACCTTTTAGCTACGAAACTATTAAACTTTGTTGTTTCATATAAAACTTCAGTCTTGCATCAATTTAGAGATTTTTTTAAAAAGATTTCCATTCGAAGTTGCACTCCCTAAAGCATCTTCAAGAAGCAATTAACTAATTAAAAGATTATCGCGTTAAGAATAATCTGTGCTTTAAAAGGTGAATGTTTGTTCACGGTTTAAAACAATATGCATAATGTGGTATGATGTTCTTTGTGTTTTACAGTTTATCTTGTACAGTGTGTTTCAAAATGATTGCAACGGAAATTTTAAAGTTGTTTTTCTCAGTAAGTATATCGAATTTTGAAATAATTTTTACATCAATCGAAAGCCCTTTTTGAGATCTTTCGCCAAGTATATTTTTGTGAGTAATTTTGTGAGTAAACATTATTTGGTAACATAAACATAACCTGGCACATCTAACTGTTGAGCAACGCACATTTTTAGTGCAACGTTATCTTGAAACAAAGAATTGCAACGTTGTGTTAGCTGAATTTGCTCGTCAGTTTCCAGGACGAAATGTACCGAGAAAGTCAACAATTACAAGAAATGTGCAAAAGTTTCTAAGACATGGCACTACCAAAAATCTTCACAAAGATAAAAGTGGGAGGAGAAGATCAGTGAGAACACCGCAAAATATCCAAGCAGTAAGAGCGGATTTCCAAAACAACAATCAAACAACTTGTCGCCGAAATAATCTGGCTTTGTCTGCTTCAGGTTTCAATCGTATCACACGCCTGGATCTACGTTTTCATCCATTCAAAACGCTCAAACGTCACACTCTCTTACAAACAGATTATCCTCGACGTTTGAGATATGCACAATGGTTCTTAAATTCCTGTCAGAATAACCGCTTTCTGGCAAACCTTGTGGTTGGTGACGAGGCGGCTTTTGGCATGGACGGAAAAGTTTCGAGCCAGAATGTTCGTGTGTATGTTCCTAAAGGTCAAGCTCCTCGGGACGCAAATTTCGATGTAAGTTTCAGTCGGCCAAAATTGCATGTGTGGGCAGGAATTTGCGGAAACGGAACTTTATTGGGTCCTTATTTCTTCGACAAGAATGTAAACGGCAGAACCTACCTGAATATGCTGAATACAAATGTCTTTCCGCAACTTCAAAGGAATTATAACGTTCCATTGCAACACCAGCAAAATTTGCTATGGTGGATCCAAGATGGAGCAACGGCGCACAGAGTTCGGCAAGTAAGAAATCGCCTAAGGGAAGTATTTGGTCCTGGGGTAATTGCGATGGGACACAATGTTGAGTGGCCAGCAAGATCACCAGATCTCACACTGTGTGACTTTTTTTTATGGGGATGGCTTAAACAAAAGGTTTTTGTTACGCCTCAGCAAGATCTTGCAACGTTAAGATTAAGAATTGTAAATGAGGCAAGAAGTTTAACTCCTCAATCAATAGTCAATGAAGTCAGGGCCATGGAAACCCGCGCCAGAGAATGTATCGCCAATGGAGGTCGACACGTTGAAGGAAACTAACGTCAGTTTTATTGAATTTCGTCGTTTTGATGACTTTTGAAAATGTTGTATTGCTTTTAGTAAAAGAATGTTCTAACCACTGACAAATGCTTGCATCATTTTCTTCCATGAAATAAATATTTTCTCGTGAACACACAGCTTTAACTTAAATTACTTTCTAAATCAACCTCATTGTTTGAATAACTTGTTTCTTTTCATTCACGTCTTAATCGACCATTAAAAATTTAATGACATTTTTCCAAGACATTTTCCTTGTTTTCTCGAAAACCACTTTTTCATTTCTCACAAAAATATACTTGGCGAAAGATCTCAAAAAGGGCTTTCGATTGATGTAAAAATTATTTCAAAATTCGATATACTTACTGAGAAAAACAACTTTAAAATTTCCGTTGCAATCATTTTGAAACACTCTGTAGCTGTGAAAGAAGTAATATTTGTTATTTCATATAAACTGCACTGTTTTGCATCATTTAGAGATTTTTTCAAAAAGTTTTTTATTCATAGTTATATTCCCTAAAGCATCTTCAAAAAGTAATTAAGTAATGAAAACTTTGTCACATTAAGTTTTGAAGGGAAAATCTGTGGCGTAAATAGTAATAAATTCGAATTCATTTAATTACATTCCCGAGAGCATCTAATAGAAACCGTACGCATTTTTTTAAATCGATGTAAGCATACCGTTTTTGTAGTCGTTCATATCAGATTTGAAGCATCAAAAACTGCTTATTTATCACGAATTAAGTCAAAACGAACCGTACCGCGTGACGAGAGGAAAAGTGGATGATTAAATTCTCATATTATAAATCATTTCTTTTAACAACTTTATTATGGCATTTTTTCTGTTTATAGGTATTTTACCAAACAGAAAAACAAAGCGTTAGTGGAAGGCCTCTACGCACGCAAAAACGAATAGCTGCTAATTTATTATCAATATCATTATCACTAGAGAGCATGCAGTTAGGAACTAACTGAATATGAATGATTATAACATTCCTTCTCCGTCGAAAATTTAAAATAAAAGTTATCTTGTAGGAGCAATGCTTTGATTTGGACCAGCATGCATTGAAAAAATTAAATATTTTAATAAACGAGACAATGTTAATCGTAACGATAACATATTCGTCTGCCGGGAATTTCGAAATAACTGATATACTGAGTATATCACTTGATAAACCTAGTATATCAAACTTTACTAACCTTACCTTTTAGCAACGATAACAATTAAACTTTGTTGTCTCATATAAAACTTCAGTCTTCTTCAATTTAGAGATTTTTTAAAAAAGATTTTAATTCAAAGTTGTATTCCCTAAAGAATCTTCAAGAAGTAATTAAGTAATAAAATGTTTGTCGCGTCAAGAAAAGTCTGTGCTTAAGAAGTAATAACATCGAATTCATTTAATTACATTCCCCAGCGCATCATAAAAGTTAAGAGAATTTGAAAAATTTTGCCGGAGATCAAGCTTAAAAAGGAAAACCGTCAGTTTAAAAATCCATTAGAGAACACTCTTCCGTGGACGTTTCAAAATACTCCTTTTAAAACTATACAGTATGAAAGTCTTTATGTTGTTTGTACCTGAACTTCATAATAAAAACTTTTACTTGGCCTTGCGAAATAATAAAATTATCTGTGTTTCCTTTTTATCGTCAGCTTGATAGTATACAAATTTTAGAATCATACAATATTTTAAATTCGACTAGTCAATTAAAAAAGTGGTCATCTATTGATTAATAAAATGGGTATAAGCTGATGAGGAAGATGAGCTGTGCTTCATGATTCCAGAGCTTTATAAAAACAGGATAGCTTACCTAGGAACATGAAATAGAAAATTGAATTATATTTAGAAAAGACTAATAGAAACCTTACGCATTTTTTTAAATCGATGTAAGCATACCGTTTTTGTAGTCGTTCATATCTGATTTGAAGGAACAAAAACTGCTTATTTATCACGAATAACTACTAAGAGTATTAGTTTCACGTAGATTATCAGTTTGGATCATAAATGTTTTTGATTCTTTTAAGTTTGACAGCCGTACTACAACCTCTTCTATATCCATATATTCAACAAAGAAACTTTCACAGATCTACGCATGCTTCTTCGCTTCCATTTTTAAAACAACTACGGAAAACGTAAGAACGTTGCATAAGACTCACATGAAACAACATTTCTACCTTGGCATCTGCGATTTAGCCATATGTTAATTATTCCTTTCACTAGAGCTTATATTTTACACTTTTAGAGTCTTTTCAAGCAAAGTACTTGTATACAATGAATATAGTGTGAGTTTAGACTGTTAAATCATAAAAAGAATGTAAGTTGGGAACATTAATGATTTGAGTGGCTATTTCCCATCGACAAAAATTGGTCTAGGTTTGGACAGTGAAAAAACAAAAAAAACACGAACGGTTTCAAAGTATTCCTTGCTTACGCAAGAATACAAAAAAAAACAAGATGCCCTACCGGGCAGAAGTATTCCTGCGGATGTCTGTAAGACTTTCTGGAGCCTTTTCAGAAAGAAGTGAGTGTTAGTTCACGCTTTAAAACCATATGCATAATGCGGAATGATGTTTGCAGTATTTTACATTTTACCTTTTAGCTACGATAACTATTAAACTTTGTTGTTTCATATAAAACTTCAGTCTTGCATCAATTTAGAGATTTTTTTAAAAAGATTTCCATTCGAAGTTGCACTCCCTAAAGCATCTTCAAGAAGCAATTAACTAATTAAAAGATTATCGCGTTAAGAATAATCTGTGCTTTAAAAGGTGAATGTTTGTTCACGGTTTAAAACAATATGCATAATGTGGTATGATGTTCTTTGTGTTTTACAGTTTATCTTGTAGCTGTGAAAGAAGTAATATTTAATATTTCACATAAACTGCACTGTTTTGCATCATTTAGAGATTTTTCAAAAAGTTTTTTATTCATAGTTATATTCCCTAAAGCATCTTCAAAAAGTAATTAAGTAATGAAAACTTTGTCACATTAAGTTTTGAAGGGAAAATCTGTGGCGTAAATAGTAATAACTTCGAATTCATTTAATTACATTCCCGAGAGCATCATAAAAGTTAAGAGACTTTGAAAAATTTTGCCGGAGATCAAGCTTAAAAAGGAACACCGTCAGTTTAAAAATCCATTAGAGAACACTCTTCCATGGACGTTTCAAAATACTCTTTTTAAAACTATACAGTATGAAAATCTTTATGTTGTTTGTACCTGAACTTCATAATAAAAACTTTTACTTGGCCTTGCGAAATAATAAAAATATCTGTGTTTCCTTTTTATCGTCAGCTTGATAGTATACAAATTTTAGAATCATACAATATTTTAAATTCGACTAGTCAATTAAAAAAGTGGTCATCTATTGATTAATAAAATGGGTATAAGCTGATGAGGAAGATGAGCTGTGCTTCAAGATTCCAGAGCTTTATAATAGCTTACCTAGGAACATGAAATAGAAAATTGTATTATATTTAGAAAAAGACTAATAGAAACCTTACGCATTTTTTTAAATCGATGTAAGCATACCGTTTTTGTAGTCGTTCATATCTGATTTGAAGCATCAAAAACTGCTTATTTATCAAGAATGACTACTAAGAGTATTAGTTTCACGTAGATTATCAGTTTGGATCATAAATGCTCTTGATTCTTTTAAGTTTGACAGCCTTATAACCTCTTCTATATCCATATATTCAACCAAGAAATTTTCTCAGATCTACGCGTGCTTCTTCGCTTCCATTTTTAGAACAACTACGGAAAACGTAAGAACGTTGCATAAGACTCACGTGAAACAAAATTTCTACCTTGCACTACGATTTAGCCATATGTCAACTATTCCTTTCAGTAGAGCTTATATTTTACACTTTTAGAGTCTTTTCAAGCAAAGTACTTGTATACAATGAATATAGTGTGAGTTTAGACTGTTAAATCATAAAAAGAATGTAAGTTGGGAACATTAATGATTTGAGTGGCTATTTCCCATCGACAAAAATCGGTCTAGGTTTGGACAGTGAAAAAACAAACAAGATGCCCTACCGGGCAGAAGTATTCCTGCTGATGGCTGTAAGACTTTCTGGAGACTTTTCAGAAAGAAATGAGTGTTAGTTCACGCTTTAAAACCATATGCATAATGCGGAATGATGTTTGCAGTATTTTACATTTTACCTTTTAGCTACGATAACTATTAAACTTTGTTGTTTCATATAAAACTTCAGTCTTGCATTAATTTAGAGATTTTTTTAAAAAGATTTCCATTCGAAGTTGCACTCCCTAAAGCATCTTCAAGAAGCAATTAACTAATTAAAAGATTATCGCGTTAAGAATAATCTGTGCTTTAAAACTTGAATGTTTGTTCACGGTTTAAAACAATATGCATAATGTGGTATGATGTTCTTTGTGTTTTACAGTTTATCTTGTAGCTGTGAAAGATGTAATATTTGTTATTTCATATAAACTGCACTGTTTTGCATCATTTAGAGATTTTTTCAAAAACTTTTTTACTCATAGTTATATTCCCTAAAGCATCTTCAAAAAGTAATTAAGTAATGAAAACTTTGTCACATTAAATTTTGAAGGGAAAATCTGTGGCGTAAATAGTAATAACTTCGAATTCATTTTAATTACATTCCCGAGAGCATCATAAAAAATAAGAGACTTTGAAAAATTTTGCCGGAGATCAAGCTTAAAAAGGAACACCGTCAGTTTAAAAATCCATTAGAGAACACTCTTCCGTGGACGTTTCAAAATACTCCTTTTAAAACTATACAGTATGAAAATCTTTATGTTGTTTGTACCTGAACTTCATAATAAAAACTTTTACTTGGCCATACGAAATAATAAAAATATCTGTGTTTCCTTTTTATCGTCAGCTTGATAGTATACAAATTTTAGAATCATACAATATTTTAAATTCGACTAGTCAATTAAAAAAGTGGTCATCTATTGATTAATAAAATGGGTATAAGCTGATGAGGAAGATGAGCTGTGCTTCAAGATTCCAGAGCTTTATAAAAACAGGGTAACTTATCTAGGAACATGAATTAAAAAATTGTATTATATTTAGAAAGACTAATAGAAACCTTACGCATTAAATCGATATAAACATACCCTATTGGTAGTCGTTCATATCTGTTTTGAAGCATCAAGAACTGCTTATTTATCAAGAATGACTACTAAGAATATTAGTTTCACGTAGATTATCAGTTTGGATCATAAATGTTCTTGATTCTTTTAAGTTTTACAGCCGTACTACAACCTCTTCTATATCCATATATTGAACAAAGAAACTTTCACAGATCTACGCATGCTTCTTCGCTTCCATTTTTAAAACAACTACGGAAAACGTAAGAACGTTGCATAAGACTCACATGAAACAACAGTTCTACCTTGGCATCTGCGATTTAGCCATATGTTAATTATTCCTTTCACTAGAGCTTATATTTTCCACTTTTAGAGTCTTTTCAAGCAAAGTACTTGTATACAATGAATATAGTGTGAGTTTAGACTGTTAAATCATAAAAAGAATGTAAGTTGGGAACATTAATGATTTGAGTGGCTATTTCCCATCGACAAAAATTGGTCTAGGTTTGGACAGTGAAAAAAAAAAAAAAAAAAAAAAAACACGAACGGTTTCAAAGTATTCCTTGCTTACGCAGGAATACAAAAAAACAAGATGCCCTACCGGGCAGAAGGATTTCTGCAAGCTTTGCTGCTGGAAATGCCACAAAAATGCAACACTAGCACACTAGTCCTGCAAAACTAAGACAGTCACATCATTCAGCTCGAGAAGCATCAGCATTAAATAAGCAAAAATATTGATGCGACTGACAATGTTCGTCAAGAAAGTCAGCCTACCATAACATAAAAAAGGGGCTTTTCTTTATGCTATCGCGGAGATCATTTATGAAGATCTGGTTTTTTGTACGAATAAGCTGAATGATTGTTACTGGATATTTGCCACCCACGTACTCCAAAAAAGTGCATCGACACAATACAAAACTTTAATTTAACCACATTAAATATAACGAATCCTATAAAAAGATTGTGTATACTGGCGGTAACCAACATATCGTTTGGGCAGCACAAACTAATATATAAAGTTTCTATATTGATCTCCTCAGAATGAAAAATATAAATATCACAATAATAATTACTTAGAAATTAAAGCTCATATCTAATCTAAAAGTTAAAAAAAATACAACATACGTAGGGAGAAAAGAGATAAGCTGATATAGCCAGAATACATCCAAAAATTGCTACTAAATATAGTATAAACAGCTGTATAAAGTGCATATGTTGGTGATGTTGGGGAGGAGCTGAAAGGAAGCTAAGCTGAGCTTTAAAAATCCAAAAGCTTCTAAAAATTGACTTCAAACATGCATACACATACAAAATACACGAAGGTCTTTCATATTTAAAAAGGCTTGGAGCAAAAATAAAACAAGAAATACCTTTTCTTCCACACACCATGTATTGGCACTGTTTTCATATTTTAAACTTCAAGAAAACTTCTTTCAAAAAACAGAATAACCACACTGTAATTTAATTTTGTGAACATGATAAGTTCCCAACAGTAATGCAATTCTTTATATAAAATTATAAGCTGTATTAACTTCTTTTAAAGCCATATTTCCATCAAAGAAACTTTTAGCAAACTACACACGTTCTTTCGCTGCCATTTTTAAAACGTTTTGTGGACGATCACATGGCATGGCGAAAATCAGCCAATAAACTATCGCTATTTAAGTGGAGGTGGCTAAATTAGCACCCTTTCGTAGAAATCGGGCATTATGCACCAATGACAATTAAGACGGCTTTTTTATGAACCAATGAAATTTAAGAAACAAAAATGCGTAGGTTTGGACAGTAAGATGAAAAAACAGAAAAACACGGACGATCGTAAAGTATTTCTTGCTTACGCAGAAATCCAAAAACAGAAAAACACGGACGATCGTAAAGTATTTCTTGCTTACGCAGAAATCCAAAAAACACGAACGGTTTCAAAGTATTCCTTGCTTACGCAGGAATACAAAAACACGAACGGTTTCAAAGTATTCTTTGCTTACGCAGGAATACAAAAAAGAACAAGATGCCCTTACGGGCAAAAAGATTTCTGCAAAATCTGTTGAAGCATGAAAAATGACAAATGTTATGACATTTATGAAATTCGACAAAAAATGCTGCACGATCTAAGTGGGCTCGAACCACCGACAATTCGGTTACCAGCCGAGTAACTAGCCAACTGCACCACAGAACTATATATGTAACTGTAATGTAAAAACCGCTATCTTTAGAAAAACGGAAAAGCCGGTTGTAATGTATTTCTTGTATTTCTTGCTTTCGCAAAAATCCAAAATCGAAATATTTTATGACATATTTAAAAATTCGAAAAAAACCCAGAAGATCTACATGAGGTTGAACCACCGACCCTTCGGTTAATAGTTGACTGAACCAACCAACTGTGCCACGGAAGCCTGTACGTCAGTGTTGATATAAATATATATACCTCTTTTGACTCTTCTGTTTACAAAACGTTGAGAACTTCTTTTTAGTTAGAAAAGAATGATCACAGTCCAAGATAGTTATAAGTTTCTTCTATATATTTTCTGTTTTCACCTTAAAATATGTATATATTCTTTAAAATCCATTTAATATTGAGCAAAGAAACTTTAGTAAATCTTTCGCTGACATGCAATGCACGGTGCTTTGGTTTCATGTAAATGCACGCACGAAATTTCAAAAAACCCTTAGGTTTGGACAGTAAGAAAAAAAAGAAGAAGAAAAAAAAACGAAAGGCGGTTGTAATAGCTTTCTTGCTTTCGCAGAAATCTAAAAACAAAGCCGGTTTTAAAGTATTTCTTGCTTTCGCAGAAATCCAATTATATATTTTTTAATATATTTGTATATATATCCAGGACCCACGTTGATAGCAGCAATTTTATTTTGTTGAAGTGGCTATCCTGGTTAAACATTCTTCAAATAAATAAACAAAACATGATTATTTTAAAGACTTTACTCCATCTTGTGTCAAGTCAATAGCAAGAAAAACAATTTATAAAACAATTATTGGATTTTAATCCGCCAATAACAATAAATTGCTGTCATCGCCGTTTTTTGTTTTATGCAATAAAAATCATTTGCAGCCTCGTTCCAGTACTTTTCTCTTTGTTCACTTTACCCATGAAAATAAATGTTTACTTTATAATAATACATTCTCATCAGGATGTCACGTGACTTGACTTACTGCATTTCTGAGGGAAGACAGACATCAAAAGTTTAGGTATGTGTTCGGTGTTCCCCTAACTGTGATTAAGGCAAAATTATTTGTCAATGTGAATTCACAGGTTGTATTTTGGGCTTCTATATATTAATAGCCGATTCTCCGTTTGTTTGTTTGTCCGTAAGTCACGCAAAATGGTAGATTCAGTTGTGAGCGAAATTATTTCTTTTTTTGTGTGCGACGTGAGTTCGAAGCAAATACATTGCAACCCCAATCGAACGTGACTTTTTTTGGCTGATGAACTAATAGGAATAATGTTTTGTTTTTATTATTATTATTAGTTTTATATTCCACGTTGACTTGGCTTTGAAAACAATACATCAAGTAAATACAAAGAAACTAAGTTATTAAACATTTCGGACAAAAAGCAGCAGTGGCAGAACGTGGCAGCAAGTTTGCCAGTGTATCCTAACGTATCCTTGCCTGACTGTCTCAGACGGGTAAACTTTTTTTTCGAGCAATCAAAATGTTTAAAAACCGATAGGTAAAAAAAGAGTATCACGAAATAAAATATTTTTTGCTTTTGTCTTAATAGTTGTCTTAATTTCTTTTAATCGATTTTAATCTGATTTTAACATGTTTTTTATTCACTTCATTCATTTAGCACGTGCATTTTTTTCTCCTCCCGTGTGATCTTTTGAAGAGAAACCATTTTTTCACCTACTTCTGACAGCACCCATGTTAGAGCGAAAACAAAAGCTAATAATAAGTTGAAAAGTTTTTTTTCTCTTGAGTGTATTGTTAAACTGATATTTGATTGGTTTAAAACCGTAAATAAAAACCACGTGAAATTCACGTTCGGAATGCATTGTGTAAAGCAAGAAAGTCTGCTGACATTTTAAATGCGACCGCGACAATAAACGGCTGAGTTAAGAACATGAAAGATTTGAAACACCAGGAACGTATTTCTCTTCACGTACAAACGAGCTTTATTAAGCGATAAAGCCAGCAGCAAAGGAAGTCTTATCGCTGGTTAAGTGCAATAATTTGGAGCAGGTGGTGACACAACGCAGGTGGACATGGGCGGCGAACGACGCCGCCTTGGCGGCTAGTCTATATATTAATAGCCGATTCTCCGTTTGTTTGTTTGTTTGTGTGTCTGTCACGCAAAATGGTAGATTGAGTTGTGAGAGTAAATACTTCATTTTCTTTTGTGCGACGTCAGTGTGAAACCATACCGCTTGACAAATCTCCTGGAGTTCGACCGATAGGAATAGGGGAGGTTTTGCGTCGTATTATTGGTAAAGCTGTTATGGCAACATTAAAGCCTGATGTACTACAAGCAACCGGGTACGTTAAACTTTTTGCTGGACAAGAAGCAGGATGCGAAGTTGCTGTTCATGCAATACGGGATCTATACGAAAACGAAGATTATCATGGATTTGTTCAGATTGACGCTAGCAATGCATTTAACTCGGTAAACCGGAATGTACTTCTCCACAACGTAAAAGTAATCTGCCCTGAAATTGCAACGTTAATCTGTAATTGCTATATGAAATCCGCTAGACTTTTCATCGCTGGAGGTAAAGAAATAAAATCTAGAGAAGGAACCACCCGTTAGGACTCATGCCATTGTTGTCAACCGTGATACAACATTTTGGTGACGATGAGGAACATTTATTACATATTGCATTTGCAGATGACCTAACAGGAATTGGTACCATCGACAAATTAAAACAGTGGTGGGATCTTATCATCAAACGGTCCTTATATTGGCTACTACGTCAATCAAACAAAACCATGGCTAGTTGTTAAAGAAGATCACTACGCAGAAGCAAAAAATACCTTTTCAAATTCTGATATACAAATCACAACTGAAGGTCATCGGCACCTGGGGGCTGTAGTCGGAAAAAATGAAAGTAAAGACAAATACGTCGCTGAAAAAGTTAGACAATGGATAAAACAAATGGAAGTATTATCAGAAATAGCCAAATCGGAGCCACATGCTGCTTTCTGTGCCTTTAACCATGGCCTTAGACATCGTTTTACCTACGTCATGCGGACAATTCCTGGAATATCACACCTTCTTCTCCCGTTAGACAGAGCCATTGATTCGTTTATCAAAGTCCTCCTTAACAATTATAACTTCAACGAAATGGAAAGGTTGTTATTTTCGCTACCAGCAAAATTTGGTGGTTTGGGAATCATAATACCGTCTCAACTATCCAACGATGAATATGAAAATTCTCGAAGTATTACCAAATCAACCGTAAATCATGTAATGTCAAATTCACAAATATTTGAAAGAACTGAAACAGCAACGCTAAAGAAACAGATCAAAAATGAAAAAAGAGAAAAATATTCTACCACGCTGACGAAAATCAAAGCGAATACATCCTGTAAAATGAAACTGAAAGCTATGGAAGCTTCTACCGAACAAGGTGCATCAAATTGGTTGACAGTTCTTCTTATTCGCGAGCAAGGTTTTGCCCTTAATAAGCAAGAATTCTGGGACTCTATTCATCTTCGCTATGGTATACCACTTGCACGATTACCATCTACGTGCATATGTGGCGAACACTATAGTGTACAACATGCCCTATCATGTCCACGGGGCGGCTTTGTTTATGGACGTCACAATGAGATACGTGATCAATCAGCGGAAATCTTAACTGAAACTTGTAGTGACGTAACAATCAAACCATCACTTCAACCTTTAACAGGGGAGTCGTTTGCCAAAAAATCAGCAATTACATCTGATGAAGCGAGGGCTGATGTACCTGCGAGGGGTTTTTGGGTCAGGGGTCAAGTGGCGTATGTAGACGTAAGGGTTTTTAACCCACTTGCTAAATGTCACCTGAATCAATCACTTCAGACGGTACACAAGAAAATGGAAAACGAGAAAAAACGTCAATATAACGAAAGGATAATCAACATCGAACATGGTTCGTTCACCCCGCTTATATTTTCATGCTATGGTGGTATGAGCAGAGAATGCGCTACGTTTTTCACCCGATTAGCAGAACTCCTAGCAGACAAAAGAAAACAACCTAAAAGTTTGATATGCGGCTGGCTGAAAACAAAATTCAATTTCGCATTACTAAGATCGTGCTTAATGTGTATACGAGGTACTCGCTCAAGCGTAAAACAACAGATATTCGAATTCCAAAAAGTCGCTGAGTCGGACATCCATGTTGTAGCTCACGAAAGCAGGATGCACTAAATTCAAGATTGTGATTGGGAAGAAAACAGTTGTAATGATTTTATTTATACAAGTTTGTATACGTTACTAAAAAAAAAAAAAAAAAAAAAAAAAAATTGAGACCCTAATTGAATGCGACGTTTAGGGAAAATTATCTCGGTAACCAATAGGGATAACTGACGTTTTTGGGGGTCCGCGATACAGGCGACCGGGTTACAAAAATTTTGGGTCTAATTTTTTTGGGGACGGGACTGTGACGTCATCAAAACTTTTGATCGACGCTATCTCCGTAACGGTTGGACGTAGCAAAACGATCTCATACATTTTTTTGATCAGTTTTTGGAGCTCTACAACATGGGCACACTTATTATTTCCAATTCCTTAACTTTATTTTTCGTGAACTCAACGCAGGCTGAACATGGGCGGCGAGCGACACTGCCTTGGCGGCTAGTCTATATATTAACAGCCGATCCTCCGCTTGTCTGTCTGTCTGTCACGCAAAATGGTAGGTGAGCTGTGAGAGAAATTATTTCTTATTTTTTGTGCAACGTCAGTGTAGGAATAACTGACGTTTTTTTGGGTCCGCGATACAGGCAATGGGGTGACGAAAAATTTGGGTCTAATTTTCTAGGGGGACCGGTTTGTGACGTCATCAAAAGTTTTGATCAACGATATCTCCGTACGGTTGGTCGAAACGGAACGATCCCATACATTTTTGTGATCAGCTTTTTGAGCTCTACAACATGGGCAAACTTATCATTGGCAATTTTTCATTCTATTTTTCGTGAACTGGATGCATGCTGAACATGGGCGGCGAGCGACGCCACTTTGGCGCCTGGTGTATATATTAATAGCCGATTCTCTGTCTGTCTGTCTGTTTGTTTGTTTTTTTGTTTGTCTGTTACGCAAAATGGTAGATTAGTTGTGAAAGTGACTGTTTTATTTTATTTTGTGCCACGTCATTGTGAAACCATTGGATTGAGACCCTAATTTTTTTTTTTTCAAAATTCTTTTATAATATATACATATATATATATATATATATTTTTTTTTTTTCCCTCTCGTTCGGTGCTCCCGACGAGCTACAAAATAACTGCAACGTCAAGAGGAATATCGTTCTTGTCAACATCCACAAAGTGTTGCGATACCTTCCGTTCTCCTCTTAGCGCACTCACTGAGACCCTAATCGAATGCGACGTTTAGAGAAAATTATCTCGGTAACCAATAGGGATAACTGACGTTTTTGGGGGTCCTCGATATCGTACATGGGGTCACGAAAAAATTTGGAAAAAATATTTGGGGACGGGGCTCTATGACGTCATCAAAACTTTTGATCGACAATATCTCCGACAGGGTGCGTCATAGACATATCATCCTATACATTTTCTTGCTCAGAATTTCAAGCTCTACAAGATGGTAACTCTTTCTACTATCAATTCTTTAATTCCATTTTCCGTGAACTCTTTGGGAGGAGGTGACACAACGCAAGCTGAACTTGGGCAGCGAGCGACGCCGCCTTGTCGGCTTCTATATATTAATAGCCGATTCTCCGTCTGTCTGTTTGTTTGTTTGTTTGTCACGCAAAATGGTAGATTTAGTTGTAGAGTGACTATTTTATTTTATTTTCTGTGACGTCAGTGTGAAACCACTGTATTGAGACCCAAATAGAACGTGACATTTAGGGAAACTTATCTCGGTAACCAATGGGGATAACCGACGTTTTTGGGGTTCCGCGATGCAGGCGATGGGGTGACGACAAATTTGGGTCTAATTTTTAAGGGGGCAGGTCTGTGACGTCATCAAAACTTTTGATCGACGATATCTCTGTAACGGTTGGTTGTAGCGAAACGATCCTATACATTTTTTGATCAGTTTTTGGAGCTCTACAACATGGGTAGACTTATCATTGCCAATTCCTAAATTTTATTTTTCGTGAACTCAACGCAGGCTGAACATGGGCGGCAAGCGACGTTGCCTTGGCGGCTAGTTTATTTAAATACTTTTTATTTTATACTTTTACGCTATTTTTACTTATTATACTTAAATTTTAAGACGCGAACTGTTTTGCAGGAAATGGTGACTGTGATCTTAATTAATGTGATATTTGGAGTATTTGGCCGTCATAATGAAAGTACTCATGAAATTTGTCCTCACAATTTATAAAGGTTTACATTACTTTTCATAACAAACATTGGGATTTCGAGTGCTACATTGTAAAGAATGGATTGCAAATTACTCTTGATTACTTTTGCTTATCAATTTCTTGTGAGAATATATATAATGAAGTTCATATATTATGTTAACTATAAAACTCCATGGCCAGATCTCTAATGAGAAATGGTTATATTAAGGTGTCTTCTACTTCCAGCGCTGTTTGATTGGAATTGATGAGTGTAGAACAAAACGATGCTAAAAAGGTTTTAGAAAATATGAAATACGTTACTTGGAAATCCCTGAGAGATCCTTTTGCATTTCCGTGATTGTGATTTAATTAATTTTAAACGCAAAATGTAAAACGTTACAACACTTGAAGGTGTTGGGGTTATCTTTGTGTTGATGTCTCATCGTCTTTTGCGTTTTTCGTGACACGAATGATATTTTTCGATCAAAACTGCAGCTTCTTCCAAATAAAAAATGATTTAAAAAAACTTTCACTTCCTTTACTTTTCCTTTACTTGCTAGCCACTGAACACATGCGGATGTGCTTCAGATTCGAGATGTATGGACACTGACTCATTTGCGTTAAGATTCAAGAAGACAGCAAGCTTTTAATTGAAATGTTCAACTTTGTCAAGAAAGAAAAATGAATAAACACTATACTTTGTACTTTGTTAATTGTTTCATTATATTTTCAATCCGTTGGCTCGAGGTTAAGTATGGTAGAAAGAAAAGTATTTTTATTTAAAAGCTACAACATTTTGTTTTCTGGAATGTTCATTTGTTTATTGTTTGAGCTCATGACTCTAGTCGACCTCTCCTTATACGAAGAGGCCGGTTGGGAAAGGTGTTACAACCACTTTGCATATCAGTAACTCGTAGTAGCATAAGATCTCGATGTTTAAGGGCCTGCCTTTAAAACCATATTATGGCATTAATTAGCTTAATTAGAGGTTTCAGTACGTCCGCAGCGAACATCCCTGGTTGGAAGTCATACACATCTCCTTAAGATTTTTAAAAATCAGAAGTTGTTTGTTGTGTAACGGAGATCTGTACGTTTTTTTTGTCCGCAGAAGATTTTGTTGGAAATGCTCTGACCTACAAAATGCTATTATTTGGTCAGCTGGTGGTTTCGCAATATTACTGAAATTTAAAACATAAATTGCTTTTAAGTAGTATTTGATTTCCAGATATGGTTCTGAAACTGAAATGCATGTTCCTTTTGAAGAACAAAGCATCCGTGGAAACTTTTTAGAAGAGGATTTCTTAGAAAATCTTCAAAATGAACATTTAAAGGGCGAAAAATCGGAAAAAAAATCCAAGTTTTATTTACATGCTAAATGTAAGCCACTCAAACTTAGCATCCTAAAACATGCTAATGGAAAAGAAAAAAAAGCCTTAAAGGAATCGTAGAGAGATTATGGGTTGTTCTTCTTAAATCAAAACTAAAATATGTCTGGGACCATACCAATTCTACGTGGTTTTCAACCACTCCCCTTATCATAGAACAGTGAAGTTCTTTAAAAGGGAAAGCTAAAAATACGATTAATTTCAATGTTCACGTTTCATTAATCAACTTATAGGGTGTGGCACATAAACTTGCCAATGAAATTTCTTTATTCTAGAATGATTAACTTTGATTGGATCTTTCAAAGAACAGCAAAACATGTTCAGCCTTGATTTCGAAAGTTCTTGAATTTTCATTAAAATTTGCACAAAACATCAGATGCTGATTTTGAAATTGGCAGTTATTTTGGCGGCCACCTTTTTTAAAAAAGGGAACATTTAGTGTTTTCTATGTTACAAATGTATTTAGTTCCTAGTTTATCTATTCGACAATGAATTCGATTAAAACTTAAGAAAATGAAGAGTGAATACATAGGTACACAAAAATAAGAACGCATGTATGCAAATCTACACTTAAATTTCTTTTGGTTGTTTCTCAGCGAAAGGGTTTTTAATACACGCTTTTTTATAGGAACAATTTTATAAGAACGCCATTCTCTCACAAGCAACCAATAAATAGTTTAGAATTGTATTGTTTTTACTTGTAATTGTTTCTTTTCCATCTTCAATAAATATGTGAAAAGACGTTTCTAAAAAGATCTAATTTTCTATTTTTCTAATAGTTTCATAAATAACAATAAAATGAGGCTGAAATCTGAAACTATGTTCTTAAAACTAAGAGCAAAATAAGAACAATTCATAAATAATATTTTTTATACCAGCTTTGTTAAATTTCTTACAGAATGGACTCTCTGTTGCTTAAGGTAGGTGTATTCTATCAACTATCTGCCGGTCATGCAGACGATTCAACAGTTTGTCGATAAAAAGAGTATCATTATTTTGTATGTGACGAAATATTTTACTGACAAAATTTTTTCCAAAAGAAGTTTTAGGCCAACATAATAATGATTTCTGGAAGTAACTGCTTTTTAAGAACTAGATCTTTGAATGAGCAAAGGCTGTGTAGATATCTAGCAAACAAAAAAGGTAATAGGAAGGTTTGAAATGATAAAGATAACACGGTAATAATGCTACAGTGGAATCTCTATAAAGCAGACACCATTGGGACCTAAAAAAAGTGTCCGCTTTAAAGAGATGTCCGCTTTATGGAGATTCCATAGGAAAATTAATATTTAGCAAAAATAAATCGAGAATGGGTCTCTAATATGGTTTGCAAAGTTTGCAAGTTTCATCAAAGAAGGACACGTTTAATGCGAAAGATAAAAAGTCAAATGCTACTATACTTGAAACTAAAAAAATCATTGCGCTGGCTACGGACTCGAGATTTCTGTGAATTTCAAATTTCTTGGACCTGCCAAAGCCATTCAGTGGGCAGAAAATGCTGTGAAAAAAAGTTATTCGAAGTATCGACAAGAGAGTAAAATATTGCAAAAAGTAAATATTCCAAGAAAATATAAGTTATTTTACTTGAAAAATTGTTTTTGCATCTGTGTCCGCTTTAGAGAGATTTTTTATAGGCAAAAAGTTCATTTGGGACTTGAAAAAGGTGTCCGCTTTATGGAGTGTCCGCTTTAATGAGACTTTCTCATATGAGTTTGACTGTAAATCCATCCGTTCCTAGATAAACTGTCTGTCTTCCGCTTTATATAGTGTCCGCTTTATAGAGATTCCACTGTAGCACGCTTTACTAGCGACTAAAGAATATATCTTACGGTGACCCATATGAGGTCACACTTTTAAAAGCAACCACGTAACTGTCGATTCGCCACTCAGTGCTGCTTGCTTTGTTTGTGCCTCCACGCAGAAATATATAATGTACCCGTGGGCAGTGAATAATCATGAAGAAGAAGCTTTTCTGCGGAGCATACTGTTTTGCAAGTATTATGACTTCATCATGCTTGAAGATATTTTGTAAAGCCTGTTTTACATGTACGTAGTTTTTGTCGAACACTTTGCGAACTTTTTTTAAACGTTCTTATGAAAAAAAATCCTTTAATTCACATGCACGTAAAATTTATTGCAGCAAGGAATACAAAAAGTTTCGAAAGTTTGGAAATAGATCATCATTTTGTATCTAATCTGTATTGTAATTGCAAGATGGCAGCGATAAACAAGTACACAATCCTTACAGCACAGCTCCTTATGTTACGGCGTAGACGTTGTAGAAGGCAAAAAATGATAGTCAACTTATAGTTACCTCATCGGGGTAAAAAAGGCATTGGAGCTATCAAGTAAAGGTCATTTTTTTCAATGGTTCAATGACACTCAAATCAAACTCGGCAGATGTTAAAGAAGAAAAATAACCTATTAGCATCATCGGAATGGCTCTATGGTCGTTTCCGACTTTCCTTAGCATTTTGCCAGATGTGTTATTTGTTGACTTCATAATTAATTACAGCGCTTTTTTATAAATGTGTCAACTTACGAGCATGCAGTAAAACGTCTTTGAGCGAGTTGTGTTAACGTTAGTTTCCATTGTCATGATTCTGATTGTACCACTTCTGAACAAAGTTGCTTTTTGCTTGCACACTTGACACACAATTTTTTGTATTTCAAGCTAACGGTGTACCTGTTTTTAAGCTCTACTGAAATTTACTATTTAACCAAATTTTGTCACATTCCTTTTTATTATATTCAATGAACCTAAGAAGTTTGCGAGATCAGCAAGATTCTCCTAAACAATTTACGTTTTTCACAACATTTCACACTCGGTAAAATGAAAATTTCTAGTGAAAAGTATTCTCAGTAATCGATTTAGAAACTATTCTATTTTCTGGAAACCAAAACCCAACCATAGTGGGCGACATTTTTAGGCAAATTATTAGTTTTTGAGGCCTCTAACCCCCCCATCCCCTCATTTTCAATCTAATTTTTCGAACGTTTTCTTCATACGGAGACTTACGATGATTTGCTGAAAAACAAAATTGTTTGTTTCTAAACAAATAAATAAACCAGTTTTACTTCTTAGCAATGACGCACTTACCTGCTTTTCGTTTCATTCATCCGTATCCGCACTTACTCTGATTATTTTTCCTTTAAGTGGCAAATCAGTTTAATTAATAGTTTAATTGGACCAATTAGTTGTAACATAAAAAACTTGCCGTGTGAACAGTAAAGACGTACGACTGTTTCAAAGCCTTAAAACTCTTTCTTTTTATTTTTTTTTAATTTGTTTATTTTCATTTTTGTTTAAAATATTGATAAATGTGACAATCGTACTTAGAACTCAAAATGAATATATAAACTTAGGTTTTAATTATTAATATTTTTAATTATAGTTGCGGGAGTAGAAGCAATTTAATGGAAACTCAAATCACAACATTTCTCTTTCACTCATTTTGGAAGTAATTATTTTTCTCGTGATTTAGTGAGAGAATGGACAGCATTTCAAAGTGAAGCCAGTATTCTTATGAATTCAAACGTACAGTGAGAACAATATCGCTGAAAGTATTTTGTATTGTTGTTTTAGAACTAGTGACTCCACCTGTGTCACATGTTTTATTGGACTTAGAATTACATGGCTTGGTTTACATCATGTTTATGTTCCACACCTTGTAAAAATCAAGGAATTTGGAAGAAATATAAATTTATATATTATTAGATCAATCTAAATTACATTAGATATTGACCGGTCGAAACCTAACTGGCCGACCTAATACAAATCTGTTCTTAATAGAGTCGTGAGAGGGCGCTACGGTGCAATACTTCCGGTGTGGTACATTCATTTATGATGACTGTGTTGTAAAGTGTTATTTGCCGACCTTGTTTCGTTCCTTGGAAAGTGGAAAAATCGTAAAATTTTAAGGATTGTTCGACATACAGACTGCACGACTTCTTATTAATTGAAGCTGTGTTCTGATTTCCAACAAAATTCGCCGAATACCATTTATATTCCCATCTATAAATTCATGATGCATCCATTTGGGTCAGCTTTCATCTGGTTTTCATTTTGAATGCTACTTTAAGGGCGGAAACATTCGCGGACAGAAACTTTCGCGTTTTTGGCCCTTTTTCGGGAAAGTTTATGCCTTTGGAAATTTGAAAACAGCAAAACGCGAAAGTTTTTTCGCACGAAATAATAGATAATTTCGAAAACACGAAGGGTTTTTCACGCGAAATAAGAATGTTTTTCCAAGCAAATTTCAGCAAGTTTCAGCGGTACATCGGTGAAGATGGAGAAACCAATGACGAAACCGATTCTGAGTGGTAAGTTGAAGAAAATTAGTTATAGTTTTTTACTTTTACTTTAACAAAGAAAGAAAAATTATAAAAATTAAAAAAAAAATCGTTTTTTTTTCGCTCATTGGCGAAAGTTTTTTCACGCGAAAATAAACTTCTTCTTCAATTCGCGAAAGATTTTCATGCAAAATTTGTCCCCAAATCTGCGAAAAGCGAAAGTTTATTCCACAAATTCCACGTTTTTTTTCGACACGTGAAACTTTCTGCCCGCGAAACTTTTTGCCTTTAAAGTAGTGACGTTTGATTAACAAAAAGTGATGAACACGGTGAGAAATTATTTTGCGAAGTTCTTTTATTTTGATGAATTACGTAACAACTGTTAGCTATGTCATTAATAAAGAGCTGTCCCACAAGGCAAATTTGTTGAAAATCGCTGCGGAGAAGTACTTTTCTATAGAAAACCTCATGATGTATCTTCAAAACCTCATCATGTATCAGCACTTCGCCGCAGTGTCTCTTTGATGATTTTGCCCACTGGGTTCAGAACAATTATTATTTCTTTAGAATGAATGAAAGTAGCGCAGCCTTACGACAAACGTACTTCAGTAATGTAGCAAACCTTACAGCTGGGCAAAGATGGACGCTGGTATTACTGAATATGTTGCTTAGTATAACTAACGTTAATTTGAATGCTGTTGTTATTTTTGCGCTATGCAGAACAAACCAGATACGCAACATTGCCATGAAATTGATTTTAATGCTAAGTGCGTATGATATAGCCATAGGCTTGATAACAAATCCATTAGCTGCTTTATCACATGGATGGTTTTGCAAACAAGAACACTATCTCATTCAAATTGTTTCTGAGACATTCCTCATTGTATTTCCACATGCGTCCGGATTTACGTTGGTAATGATTGGGTACGACAGGTACATTCGGATTCGATTTTTGCATAAGTATGATCAAAACATTAGGCTCCAAAAAGTGAGAGTACTTGCGTTTGTCATTATACCTTTGTTTACCATTTTAATTGGTGGATTAAATGTTATGGGACGGATTTTCTCTATCAATGGAATTGTAAAGTTGTTAATATTATCAATTGATATCTTGGCAGCTTTGTTCATTTTATCGTTATGTTTCAAGACAATGTCAATCAGTTATGCACGAGTAAATAACTTAAATAGAGCTGCCGATAGAAGTACATCTCCGGACATTGATGCTGTTATCATTAAAACATCTTCTTTCATTCTTGCTTCAGTTTGCATTTTTTATTTCCCTTACGTGGTTGCATCAGTGCTAAATAGGGTTTACCCAACTAATCGTGAAATCATGTTTAATGGTTACGTTTCCGGCACTATTGTTTTTGCTAATTCAAGCGCAAATGCTGTTATTTTCATCATTGTAAATCCAAAAGTAAGACAATGGGTAGCTAGTAAATTTAACAAAGCTCATTCAATTTCATCTTCAAGTAGCTCTGTCGGCCTAACAACTGTAGAAGTGTGGACAGTATCCGCTGGAGAGAAACCGTCATGAATTTGGTCATCAGATCAGATTTCCAGGCGTATGTTGTAAAGAAATGAAAAATATAAAAACTGTATGGGGAGATGTTGCTCTACAATTGAAAGTAGAGTTGTTTACCAAAGATGACTTCTTGGAGAAGGTTTTCAAATGTTGCGGATAAACGTCTTTCTTAGATGGTTTCATTTCATATACGTTTGTGGTATTGGATTGTGCGTTTGTATCGAAAACTTATTTAAACTCAAGCAACGAGAAATATTTTATGAAGTTTATGTTTGGGGTTATCGTAATGAGCTTGAGAATGGTGACCGAAACTAAGGGAACATCAGACATCATAAACTGTCGGTTTTCATTAATGCCTGTTCCAAAGTTTCGTCTCATTTCAATGTATTCTAAAGCCGGTTTTCCACTAGGCGGACTTATTCCGCGCAGAGAGAGAGAGAGAGTGAGAGAGAGAGAGCGGGCATTGTCTACATAAAAATGGCCGCCTGTGATGTCGCTTCGAAATTCGATTTTCAAGTTCCACTAATAAAAAGATATGCAAGTTTGAAATCAAAACAAAGCTTTTTCATTTGTGAGAAGATGAGCTTTCGTCGTAAAACTATTATTAAAAGATTTTTCTTTTGAATGAAATGACGAGATGATGAAAGTTTGTGCTTCTGCGTGTTTCCATTGGTTAGGTGAACTTAATCCAACTTTTGATTCCACGCGGAGCTGATCGCTTAAAGCGAATTTGTCTAGCAAAGTACGATACCCGCTCCACTCCGCGCGGAATAATCCGCCTAGTGGAAAAGCGGCTTAATTGCTTATCTCAAATCTTCATTAAAGGTCGGTTCACGTCAGTGGGAAATTTAATTTCTAAGTGAATTTCTTATGGGAAATTTAAATATCTCGCTGATGTGTGCATGATTTAAGTTTTTCCTGATGATGTTGACTTATGAAAATTGTAACAAGACTTGCTAAACAAGTTACTTAAAATAACGCTTTCTCACAAAAGAATCTCAATAATTCAAACCAGCCCCATGGAGGCTGATAAGGACTCTTATTTCAAAATGCACTCCAATTTTAATTCTTAAAAGATGAACTGTAATGCTTCATTATTTCGTTGTAATCATGATAGGTATTACCGAGCCGACCGTCTAGGTCAGGTGAGTATTAAAAATCTCGTATGAAAATATGTTATAGCTTAGTGAGTGCATTGTGGTAGAATATATTAACCCCTTAGAATATTTTCACCCCCCGTGGTTTACGCTTATGACTAAACCTAACCCTAACCCTAACCCTGACCCTAACCCTAACAATAACAAAGAAAAACTAACAAGTCATAAGCGTAAACCACGGGGGGTGAAAATATTCTAAGGGGTTAATATTTTCTACTACAGCATACATTCTTCGATTTCTTACCAGTTTAACCTCTCGGTAATAAGCTTCTGGAATTAGGCACAACCTAAACCTTACCCTCACTGACCCAAATTAATATGTAATATCTGTAACTGGACAAATTTACGAACCTCTGAAATTAATCAGTTCACTAAAAGCGTCTCAGAAATGAGACTATGAACTGAAAAAGACGTTTTGTTAATGATAGTACTGGCAGAATGATGTCTAGTCTATGTGGAAATATATAGAAGCAGTAAGTGCCAATGGAACTTACTTGGTGTCAAGAGAGATTGTTAATGAGTATCAAAACTCTAAATATCTAATAACAAATTAAGTACAATTTTCGAGCCATCCGAATTGGAAATTGAGCCCATATAACAGACGTGTTACCCTGCACAATTTTTTCCACCTTGTTTTCACTTATGTTTCTTCCGGATAGTTACTCAGTCTCAATTCCAGAAATAAAACTATTCAAAGGCACGAATTGTCCGGTAGTGTGCTTGACAAGAAATCAATAGTCATCTTGTATGTAAAGATTCATTTTGGAAAGAAATTTATGACCATATTTGATGCAAAGTTATTGTATTTTGAAGGGAATTCCATTTGATATCGAAGAGTCTGACCTGACATTTTAAAATACTCTCCAATTCCAATTGGCATTTTGTTTTATTCTAGGATTAGTTTCATTCTCTGCTTTTTTTGTTTTTAGAATGAATGAAAGTAGCGTTACGACAAACGTGCTTCAGTAATGTAACAAACCTTACAGCTGGGTAAAGATGGACGCTGGTATCATTTTTGCGCTATGGAGGACAAACCAGATGCGCAACATTGCCATGAAATTGACCGTTTTCATGTATCCTACTTGTTAGTCTTTTGTAAAGCTTGCTTATTGATGTAATCTTTTATTTTGCTCGTTCCTTAGGCTTGATTTAATATTGTTTTTATGCGGTACTACATTGTTTATCTCACTATATCATGGAGTTAAAATATTGAGCCATTTAGATTTAAAGCTGTTTTAAATTCTACAAAGATTGTTTGACATTCCACTTCATGAAAGTTGTATGATACTATATACAATTGGGACCTAATACCCAGGTTCAAATTTGATTGATTATTAAGGCAGGATTTCCACTTCTGATGAATTGATTGCGTGAATGAATGACTAGGCGAATGAATCATCGGCTAAGCATTGAATTACCAGAAAAATCAAAATATTTCCTAATATAAAGCAGCCGACAATGTTAGTTAAAGGAATTAGTAAGCATAAACTTTGGTTGTTAGTATGACCAACCAATGTATTCACCGTGACAAATTGGCATGAAAGAGAAGCCCCAGTGATTGATGATCTTTTACATATACTTATGTACACTCAAAACTTTCCGAATTAACCATTAACCATTACTGATCTAAATATGCTAGTTGGTCTTTCATTTTACCGTCGTTACTTGGCAGTCCGTCAGTATGTCATGTTGCAGCTCCTCACATCCTGGTTGAACGTCCATCATCGCTAATTTTCGAATTTTCATTTCAACACAAAAAGTTTAAATGAAATTTATTTTGGGGAGACAAAATGAATCAACAAGTGCATTGTGTATATTGTACTGACGTCATCGCTCCTTTCTTCCATGTCTCCTTAACTAATCATTAACTAATCATTTCGTCAATATCGAGTTTGATTGAATGACAGTTACTATGGCTTTTCATTGCTGTTTGGATATGTTCCAGTCTCGATATAGTTTCTATGCTGCCAAAAACTTCTCTTAAACGCAAGTTCAACCTGATTTCTTTTTAAACATATACCGATGATTTCACGATTTATTCTTTGCTTCTATGTGTTAATATGACTTTTGACACTAAAAGAACTTCTTTACAATGAATTCACTGAAAAACAATTTGTTCTTGGAAGAGTCTGCGGGGTTTTATTTCAATATAGCGTGGTTCACACGAGTCATAAAGTTGTTCTAATCGTATTGCGCATAATGAAATTTCGTAAGTTTATTCCCGTGTGAACGTCAGCAGGTATCGAATAAATTTATGAAAAGTTGTTTTATCGTAAAGTTATTCAACTAGTTCTTCACAACTTTATTCCCCATGTGAACCAAGCTTAATATTCTGTATGAAAGGTCAGGGTTTCCTTTGACAACTTATTTATTCAATAATGCTGATGTAAACATCACAGGTATGGAGATCTACCGACTATTTGGCTTGTCTGATTTTCCAATTATTGCGTCACTACATGACTCTATGACTAATAGTACCGTGTTAATGAATACTTCTTTCATTATAGAAGACAATGCACGGTCTTCGTCAGGTTTTGGTATTTTCGTATACATCGTCCATGTTTTTTTTTTCTTTTGCCACTACCAGCATTTAATTCAATAACAGTATTTCCATGATTTTCTGCCTAGTATTTCGGAAGGTTTTATTGATATACAAATCCGTTGCCAAACTATTGACTTTTGATTCCTAGCGAAATGAAATGAAAAAACAATAACCTCCCGAATTTCGTCACTTTTGGTTTCGTAATCTTTGTCTCATGAATAAACATTATGACAATAAGGTATTTGTGAATCAAACTTTTTCTTTTACGTTTCTTTGTGAAAACACGTCCAGTAAATGTAGCTATAATAGTCTTCTTCTTGTTGTTTTTCTTCCATCATTTAACTCTCAAAACTGTTCCCGTTTTTTATCTACGGGATAATCGGTTAACTCGATATGTCCACCATCCTAGTCGAAGTTCTGAAGCTCGAAAACCTTGAGCAGACGACCTCAAACCCTAACTAGCACTGTTTCTCATAAAAAGCGTGTTATAAATAACATGCCTTCAGTACTAGGACTTCTTGCTGGCTATCAATGAAGAATAGGTCACTCTGGTTCTATTCATCACAACATAATATTAAAAACACACTCAGGTTACATGAGAAACAAGAAACGTCACGAACCGGGTTTCCATTTACCAAATGTGTGCGAGTGAGCGCTATTAATACACCAAGCAAAAGTCGGGCGCTATATATCCATTCCGGTTAAGTTGGCACAAAAGTTGGGACAGGGAATAAAGAAACTGTCAGTTATTTCTTCTATAAATTTTCGAAACTGATTGGCTAAGAATTTCGATTTCCACAAATCCTCTAAACCGATTGGCTATTTAAACTGATCCTCTAAACCGAATGGCTATTTAAACTGATCTCGAGCGCAGAAAGAATTTCAAAAGTGCTTGCTTGGTTTTCGTTTGGTTTTTCAATGTTTTGACATTAGTCGGTGTTCCTTTTCCCCTCCGCTCGCAAAAACGTTGTTTAATGGAAACCCGGCTATAGAGCATAATTTAAAACTATTTTTTCATGTTTGTGGAAAAAATAAAAGAAATCGTGTCACCGCAAGTAATTTCAATTTGTGATTGGTGACTTTGATGCCATAAAAGCAAGGCTAATTTCTGAGAAAGAAAATTTTGTTGATCGAGAGAAGAAAGTCGATTTTAAGCTTTGGATATAATATTGTTTATATAGCAAACACTTTTTAACTGACCGAGACATTGTTTTTATCATTGTTAATAAAACGTTCAACAGACAATTTTAAATTTATGTTTCTGTGTAATGTTACAACAAAACATCATAATCTGACAAACATAATTGCTCAGTGATTGCTCAGTGATGTAGCTTTTTTTTCTGTCGAAAGTAAAGAAAAAAAAAATGTTTATAAAAGTTTGGGTTTTAATCGGTTGGATTGTCATCTTGCCTGGTAAGTAACTTTTAATAGCATCATCTTTTTGTGGCCATCTTTCCCCTTCTAATAAATGTGCGTATTTTCGTTCTAAATTAAACCTCAGATACACGAAATAACATATTCAGGCGTAGAACGGTTTTGTTTACACCAAATCACTGATCTTGAAGGCGTGGTAACACTTATTGGCTTGGTCGAAATACGACGTTTAAGTAAATTTGGGCATTACTTTCACTTTAAAACGGTGACGCGTTTCATCATGTTTTTTTAATACTACTTCCAGTAAAATTATTTTGTTACTAAACAAGATATAAAGTTAAATTGATTTGCTACTTGGAAAAGAATTGAGCGACTATAAATAGTTGCTGTCTTTCCGCCACTATGGTACAATCTTTCGTGAAATAGAATACTACGACTTGCATAGATACGTGGCTACACGATGAAATTTTGAGGCGATGCTTACAAAATTCAGTTTGTTATCAAATGGAATTTTCCTTTCCTGTCACTGAAGCTTTACAGATTACTTGCAATAGATTTATTTAAAAATTGTAAAAACATGCATGCCTCTTAAACAAGACTTAGCATGAAAATTTTTATTTTGTGGTTTAGTACCTCTTCAGAGAAATTCATGTATATTTTTTAAAACATCGATAATGGCTTATCATTTTCAAGCGTAACAGTAATGATAGCTTTCATTTTTTCTGGTAAAATCAAGGGACTTTCAACCGAAGACTAATAGTGATTGAGTCATTTTAATAAATCTATCATTCACAGTATCTCTGTCAAGTATGGAATTTCGCAGACCTGACTAAAAATGTAAGAAACCAAGTCTAGTTAATAGAACCTTGTAATTTGGTATGTTCCCTAGGGATGACGATAGAGGTTTGGATCAAACACAGTCAGCAGGAGAAATTGTTTTCTTTAATTACAGAAGGAACTATTAGAAGACCCAAAAGACCCAAAAGCTCAAAAGATGAATATGAATAAATAGGTTACTATCACAAAAAAGTTGAAGTTGAACTAAATCGAGAAAACGTGAAAGTTTCTTCGTGACGTCATTGCTATTGCAAAAAACATCTTCATGCCTTTAGTACAACTGTACCAACCTAGAACCCAGAGCCTTTTGCTTTTTCAATACACGGATAGAGTCGTATATTGAAATGGTAAAAGACCCTGGGTTCGAAGTTAACGTTGTGTCTTTCAAGTGGATCTGGGCTTCATCCCTTTCTTGGAATTTGGAATGATACGTCTGATTCTGATCCCGACAAAATTCCGTAAAAAGTCTCTGATTGGGCAATTCTAAGGGACCGGTTTGTTTATTGACATGTTTTTTTGACATTTAGTGAATTCGCTACAAAAATTTAAGGCGTTAACAAAGCATGAAGAGAATGACCAATCAGCATCAGTTGTTTTACGGTGGCGCTATTCACAGAACCAATCAGATGTTTTAAAAGACGTATCTGTTAATTTTAACGGCCAGAAGCTGGGAACATGTAGCTTAGCTGATTCTGAACCCAATTGTCAAACAAAAAATCCGACAAAATACAAATTGACCTTGAACTCGATTAGTAATATAATTCAATTTGAAATCTTTAACCTTTCTTATGATGATCGAGGTGTGTATGATGGAATGGTAACAACTACAGAACGACATGCTTTGGAGGGGATACTTGTAAAGGTTAGAGGTAAGAACCTTTAACATACAATTCTATTTTGTTGAACTGCTCAGATATTTAATATCATTTATTTTCGTGAAGCGACGTTTTCCAACACGAGTTTTCTTCTATAAGCAAGCTAATGTTGCTTAATTTATTGTTAAGCATTACTCAAAAATATGCAGATGTCCGCTCTTGAAATACCTTCTGTACGTTTTATGAAACTAAATTTGTTTAATTAAGGCATCTAAGTATCGAGTCATCCATATAGGACATCCAAATAGAGCGTACAACCTAGTACTGAAACTTAGAGTAACATCTTAGTTTGAAGGTTTAAGAAAATGTGCTGTGTAGATATGCTAGTGCTGCATCATTTCAAAATTTCATGTTGGTAATTTATCTAAGATTTTTGTAGTACTGTTGCTTAACCTTTTGAGAAAATTTACAAGTGTTGCTTATAAACTTGTTGCTTATAAAAAATCGTGTATGTCTTTGGCAGTTGTTGATATTCTAGCAACACGTGTGTTTCCCTTCAAAGCAGCGTTTTGGTGATGTTCAGGTCGTGTCTTTGAAATATTGCTTGTCTGACACTGGAGTCTGCGAGAGAAATACACTTTAGCCACGTCAAGGAGCATTCAACGGACCAGAACGTTGAAATTGAATGTTTAAGAAACAATCGGATAATATCCTGCTGATAGATTATTAAGTTGTCTTGAGCCAACAACCGCACATCACATCCAATACCAAACTCGTACCTAGGAGATGTTTCTTTCATTAAAAAGGAGACATAACATTGAGTGCGAAGATGGACCAGTCCAAAACAGAATGTTTGAACCTCGTTACTTGCTCAAAAAAAGGCATAGGTTCTATCCCACCTTTCAGAGAAAGATTGCTAGGACAAGATCTCGCTGCCCTCTCTATGAAATTTCATTCCTTTGTTGATAGGAATAATATCTTAGTGAGCCTCAGCAAGATTTCATATCTTTTTTTCTATTTTCTCAACCGTGATCTGCTCAACCTTCGTATAAACAATATCATGTATGATTATCAAGTTTCTTATGGAAAATACATTTTACTTTGTTTCTCTCTATTCCAGGTCCACTTTCAATTTGTGGTGACCATCTTAAATCGTCTTATAAATTTGGTGAAGGATTTACACCGACATTCGATATCACTGTATGTGGCTACCCACAACCATCGCTGGCAGTAGGTCAATTCAATGGAGATCAAATCAAAAATGTCTCAAGGATTTCGAGCGACGGGGATTTCAAGCAGACGTTTTCTCTCCAGTTGTCACCTCTACAACCGAATTCGTGTGGAAAAAAGTTGTACTTTAAAATACAAAATGAGTTCAATACTGCTGTTATCTCCACTATAATCTATATCGACTGTAAGTGTATAAGTAAACAACTATTTCGAGTTTGTTAGAGTGGCTTTCTTGGATTTATGATTACGTCTTATGAAGAAGTATTGCCGTCAAAAAAAATGTATATTTGTATCTAAATACCACGAAGGAGACTGCATGTTTTAGTTTAGTTTAAGAAATAGCCATAAAACGTACCTTTTTCAAGCTGTTGTTGGTGGTGATATTCCAGAAGAACACGTAATAATGAATAAAACAACGGAATTTCCTATACAAATTCCTTTCCATTTGATAAAGCTCAACATCACTCCCATGAGTGCTAGTCACACAGTATGCACTTGTTTATCTTCTTAATTACGACATTTTAGTTTGGCCGCCAACCGTGCACAATATCAAAGTCGAAGAAAACGAAGAGTGCATAAAGGTCAGTTGGCATTTAATCAAGAGTGGCAATTGTAAGTTAAAATACCAAGTCAAAACGAAACGAAATCATACGTCGATTGGTTTGTATACGACTGAACCATTTGTCGATAAAATACAAATTTGTGTCAACAAAAGAAAATGGCGGGAAAACGACCCAATCACAGCTCAAGTTCGCGGTGTTTTTTTTGATAAAAATGGCACTTGGAGTAGGCAGGTTGCAGCAAGTACATTAAACGGGACTAGTCCAAGTAAGTATGGCGATAGTCTTTTTTTTTTCGCATTGCACAAGTGACTTGTTTTTTGTTTCAGTTATTATTGTTATTGCCTGTTTGTTGTTGTTGTTGTTGTTGTTGTTGTTGTTTGGTTCACATTTGATAGCTTTTGCCTTATATGCTATTTTGCCTTTTAATGAGAACTTCCAGTAAAACATTTAATTAAAATGACTGTTAGCTTGACGTTAAATCAGAAAATAAATCGTTGATGTTGCTTGTATAATGTATTTTTCAAATTTAGGTAAAACAGCCCTCATAGTTGGTTTAGTCTTGGGAAGTGTTATTTTCCTGCTACTGCTGTTTATTCTATTGTTTTTTTACATCAAACGGGAACGAAGTAAGTGTGATCACGGTCATGTTTGTGCTTCTTGCAACTTTAAATCTTCCTTTTTTTTGACATGGAGTCACTTATAAACCAGCAACCTCGATACCAAACCTTTCTATATGGCAAATTCTGCCAACAAAGTGGTGAAAATTTACACACTCATTGATAAGGATTTTTATGGTCATAAATTAGTGAGAAGATCTGTTGTTTTAAGGTCTTGACATTGAAGGAATGCAGCTTTTCGTACATCATGGGTTATTTTTCACATCGCTTTGTAACCCAATATTAGTAAAGGTTGTGTTGTTTATAAACAATAGACGACCTAAGGAAAAGAATTGTGCCAAGTTAAAATTAAGATTAGTAAAATGTTGTAATGTGTTGTAATATATGAAAACGTCCACCACGGGTAGGCAATTGTAACAAAATCTGTGTTTGTCTATGCTATTGGCAAATGCTTCTTTTAAAACAATTTATTGTTTAGAAAAAAACAGTAGAAAAGACTACAGACCGACCAAAAGTTCGTCGATGAGCAAAACGGACTTCATAGACGTATCGTTACTAAATCTTAAAAAATCCAAGAGCAGTCCTAAAACACACTACATGGACATGTCTGGAGCAACACTACGCGGTAACTCTCAATATACGAATGTAAATGAAAGAGAGGCTTGCCAACCAACGTACACGAAACTCAACGTGGATGATAAACTTTACGAAAATATGAACGAACTCAAACCAACTCAGAAAATTGAATCCGAGCAAAGTGAATATGAAATACCGAGTCATATGATTTGACACGCACGTAAGATGAAGTGTGCGGAAATATGAAACAGATGGATGGATGGATAGCTAAATATGTGCGGTACTACAAAATGAAGGAATTCAGTTTTAGCACGAAGCTATACAAATATGGCATGTCGGTAATTCACTTCGAAGACCGGTATGAGCCGGTTAGGATGGTTGTTTAAGATATTCTTTCTAGTTAGAAGACTTCAATTAACTGCGATTATTAGATGTGGTCGCGCCAAAATGCTATCTTAACAATCATTCTTATATTCAAAGAGATTCCGGTCTTGAATATTGACAGTTTCAATTTGAACGCCAATCTTTTGTCAAACTGTCCAGCCCAACCTCGTTTTGATGCGATGTTACAAGCTAATTTCTTGATTAAACGTTTTGCTGAACTGCAAGTTACTATGGAACAGTTTCTGACAGTTTTAAGCAAATTGTCACATCAAAACGAAGTTGAATAGAGTCATTTGCCGAAATATCGACGTTAATACAAAGACCCGGGAAATGTTTCCTTAGTTACAGTAAATTTTCGTTATAGCAAGCCTCGACAAACATTCGTTAAATTGAAAGTTTACTTTGTTTTATCGAGAATTCGTTTCATTAAATCGAAAATTCGTTATTGCAATGGGCAAAAAAGAAATTCGTTCTAACCTCGAACCCAGGGTCACTTCGCATTTTCGATATACGGACAAAGCTGAGAAGGAAATAAAAACGCAAAATGTCCTGGGTTCCAGGTTGTAGAATTTGTTTTTTTCATTTACGAGTGTTACAATCTAATATCAGGAAGAACATCACAATCTTTTACTTCATCTTTAAGTTAGTACAAAGTTTAATTTTTGAATTTTGATCAAATAATAAAATTGATAAAAATTTTTTTCTTAAAATCCTGAGACAAAGTTTTATAAAGTATTTGCGAATATAAATACTGTTTGTGAATCCCAAACAAATAGCACAAACAAATAACAGAAGTAAGCCAAATAACATTATACAAAATTACAGCTTGATTTTGGCAAGTCCAACCAGATCGAACCCAGGATCTTTTGAGAGAACCGAGAAGCTGGAACCAAAGTTTGAGGTTGCATTGGTTCGTAAAGTATAAGAGTTAAGGATAGTCATCACCCCTGTAATCGAAAAAAAATCAAATTTTTTTTATTTCATAAAAAGATAAAGCTTTCAGAGAGCTTTCTGAAAATGTATATATGATGCTATAAAAATTTATCATTTGGTACAATATTTTAAATTTAGTGGTATTTCATTTCATGTTTATTGCAATTTGTTTACAGAACCTATTCACCATGTTTACAAGAGTTATGTTCTCTTTTAATAGTAGACTTATTAATTATTCATGTAAAGCAAATAACAGCTATTGTTTCTTTTGTAAAGTGGTTTATTCAACTGATCGCAAAATGGAATTTCTTTGGAAGACGTTTTCTCAATAAGTATTTTTTGCGTTACTTATCTGTCTTTAAATACCTCTAAAAACCCCTACGATGGAGGTATCGTTACATAGGTTTTTGCAATTGAAAGAATAGGTTTATAAGAACAAAACGTTACTACAATTTTTTCTTTAAGCGAATATTCGCTTTGCGATGAAGGGAGAAAGTCAAGGAAAGGCTATTTTAACAAGTGCTTTTCGTAAATCTTTAATTTCGTCAGAACTAGGACTTGTTTAGAAAAACTATAGTAACGTTTTTTAAATTAGTAAACATAGAACACAATAACATGAAAATGTCGTAGAAAATATTTTTCCAAGGGTCTGTGGAGCTCCTAGAAATTAAGCCTTTTCAAAATGCCCTTATCCGCAATAACTTTTTAAAACTAAATATATTGAAAATAAAATTATATTCATTAGATCGGGAATTTTATAAGGTTTTCAAAAATATATACTTTGTTGATGAAAAAATAACCACATCAAAAGTTATGGACACAAAACTGAAAACATGCAGCAAGGGGTGATGACTATCCTTAAGATGGAACTAATTCTGTCTGAGTAATTCTTTTGTTGATTTCTTTTTGAACTGGCGAATGTCATCTAAAAGAGACAAAATATAGCCTTCAATATTTTATCCAGTTACCGTAGGGCGATCTGGAGAGCTCCATGGATAATATGTTGAGCTTGTTCTGAAATTGTAAGTTTTACTTATTCGCCAACAAGTTTGTCGACGACTCTCCCGTTGATAACTTATCCATTACCAGAAAAATACACTTTACCTTCACTGGCTATTTTAACTTATAGTCTTTGTTATTCAACACTCACCTGACACACATCTTGAACAAACCAAGACTTTAGCGAAGGATATGTATATAACAGTCTATGGTGTTGTTTATGTCCTGTATTTGTGCCTTTTCTAAAAAATGGTTCAAAGCCAAAAACAATCATGCGTCTGTACTTAATTTTTAAGAACAAATTATGTTGCAATCTCAAAGAACATTATTACAAAGGAGAGTTCCTTCAAGCATGAACACGTGTCTTGAATGCCCCTTAAATAATAAATAACCATAAGGTGGAGAAAAAAGTGAGTTCCTCCACGAGAGAGCCAATCATTCAAGATTCAAGTCTGTGCATTGATTGAAGATTTAAATTGTGTATTAGAACTTTGTTGTGCAAACGATATTCTGCAAAACAAATAATTTATGACCCTAATCCCAGTTGCCCAAAAATACCCCAAACAGTTACAAGATGTTTGGTTTAAAAATAACATTAATTGATGAAAGGATTAATGCGACCAAAAGAACTATTCCATCGACTCCATACAGATTAAAACATCAAAAACAAAAAAAGGATAAAATCCATCAATTTCGGCGGATAAATTTTCGACGACACTTTTCGCAGAAATTTTGTCCCGCCGACATTTTTGGTTCTTAATGTAGTTTGTTTGAGCGCTTTCTTAAATGATAAACAACCGCTCGTTCCCAGATCATTTCCCAACTGTTCTATTTCTGCTGTTATTATCATAGTGGAAAAAGGAAAGAAGAAAAAATTAAGTTGATTATTTTAAAATATGTTATAAAAAATAATAAAAAAAAATAGGTTGTCATGTTGAACAAATCCCCGCCTTCGATCCATTCTCTTGAACGTGAAGAAACATGTTTTAAGTAAAGGCGGATCAGAATTTCATTTTCTATCAGCACACGACAACGTGTGGACAGGTAATAACCACTTTATGAATATTGAAAGCAAGGCTTCGCTCTTCACAATTTCATCTGATGTGTAGATAAACGAATTCAGTTTACCAACTTCATACAAAAATAAATAAAGTGTTTGCTTCTGAAAAAAAAACGATATTCTGTTTACAACCCTACTTATATATCAAATTTCAAAGTCGTGTACATGTAGTTCAACAAATACAGTCGAATCTCTCATTCGAACCCCCTCTGTAGTTAGAGCATTCTGAGCGAATATAAGTACCAGAATGCATCACGGTTTTCAAGAAAGAGGAGGAGGGATGCAATTCCCGATCGAATTTCATGATCCCTCCTTCACCTAACATTTCTTTGTAAATGAACCTCTATAATTCAAACTTTCCATACATCGAACATTGTAATAGTTTTAAGAGTGTTTCGAATTGGAGAGATAGTTTACTGTATACAAGTGACTGTTGAGAAACACCTCGCTGTGTGTTTCAGGAGAAAAGAAGAAGGTACAATGAAGCATTATAAATGCGAGATTAAAAAGAGTCAAAGTAGCGACCCTAACAGGTGTACCTCGAATCACACGAAGTTTAACAAGGCTCATAATGTAAACTTGATCTTCATATAATCTGAGCACGCTCTGCAGCTATCCAATAAGACAAACATGACGTAAAACAATTTAAAATAAATAAAAAAAAACACGTTTGTAATTTCAAAGATCACAGGCTAGCCGTTTTAAAAACATCTCACAGTCAAACAAATTTCTTCATGAAGTTTGCACACATTGGTATAAACGAAAGAACTTGAACGTATGCTAATAGCAACCTTTATAAGTTCCTTGTTCTCTGCTTAACTTTTCTACCAGTTCTAATAAAGCCTGTAAAGCTTCTTTTGATTTCAGAAATTGTTTTTCGGATGATTTGGCATTCAATGCTCGCACAACTTTAAACAGTGTCACGTAACTTCGTTCTATTAGAAAACGGCGCACGTACCAGCGCCCATCAGCAGCCGCCAAAGCGGGATCCGGTGCAACGAATTTCTTTTGTTCTAACTGTATTTTTAATAACTTATTAAGTACGTCTAAATGCTCGTCCCAGTCTTCATTTGTATTCTCGACAAACTCCTTTAGTTCCTCAAAACACACTTGGTCGACTTCAGAGAATTTCTCCGCGATTACAGTATCGAAGCCGTACTTGATCGCTAGATTTAATGACTCGAAACCGAGTTGGCGCGTCATCACGTAAGTGTTATTTATTGCTTGCATGTTGGCGTAGCTCTGAAATTGTTGTAAAGCCTTGCCTGGCAATGCCTTGCCTAAATTATCTTTTAAACCATTGAACAGACTCATGTCGTGGTTGTAACGTTTACACTTCACAGAGACGATACCCCTCATGATGCGTAACTCCGTCTTTGACGTCATTTCGAACTTCTTCAAACCTTGAATGACGATCGCATATTCTGTAAATAAATCTGACAGGTCACCTTGTAACTTGGCGAAAAATTCCACGTTGCTCTTGTCGGTTCCACTGTCGTCCATATCATTCTCGAAAATGTAGGTTTCCACAACCTCGAGAAACCGAGGCAATGATTCGTCCAGCTTTTTTTCAAGGGTACGTAATTTACCTAAGATGGTTTCTACTTCCTGCAGGTCACCCTTGTCGGGATTTTTTTCTTCCTCCTTTATGTGATACTGTTGAACCTAAGATAATTGAGAGCAGACAGAGAAAAGTTCAAAGTTTTGAAATTCAGGAAACAGGAACCAAGTCGTAATTATGTGAAAGTTTTCCTTGAAATTGTAACTCATGAGCTGGAAACAACATAATTCATGAGAGGCTCACAGTTAACTCATAGTGGGAAACAAGCCTTATTAAAGCATTAAAAAAAGATGCAATATAACTAAAGCTTATTGTTATCCTTTTATATACCTGATATTCCTCTAGGTCGACGTGACACAATTGGCATATGCTCAAATAAATACAGACGGGCGGCTCCGAATCTGGGCAGCCAACAACTCCAATTAATCTGGCTACAGCTTTTTTATGTTTATCAAAATACAATATCAAATTCGCTTTACAGCATGTACCACAGAACACTGATCCACAAAGTCTATCAATAAAATGCACATTAAAAGTTTTGTAAACATCTAGACAAATGCAAGCTTGAATGTGCAATCCAGCATTTAAAGGCTACTTTACACCTTGAAAGAATACTAATGCCAGTACTCTACCTGCAGTGGTGTTTAATGGTAAACAAACTGAATTTTGAAGAGCATTTTGTGCACCAGTCAACTTCTGAACTCTCCTAGAAGATTAACAAATGTCAAATACAAACTGCCTGACAAGTGAACTCTCAAAATGTTATGTTAGCGTACAAAAAATGCTTATGTATAAGTGTCTTACAAGCCATTTTGAAGACTTTTGCCATTCTGGAACTTTCATCAATGAGAAGGTGTCATTTAGTGCTATCCGCAAACGATTATTAGGATCAATGTTATCTTTAAAGCCATCTGTAAGTCTTTTCAATTCAACAGATAAAACCATTCTCTTATTTCGACGATGTTGTACAAATTCAGTGGTCAAACTTTGTACAGCTCCAAGAGACTGTACTGACAACTCAGCACAGGTGTAGCATACCTAGTAATGAATAAATTCAGTTATATAATATTTATATATACACATCAAATATTATACAAAAACATTTCTTAAAAATACTTGTCACAGAAAAAAAACAAAACAAAACAAAACAAAAAACTAAATAGAATTGAAAATTTACTGACCTGCTGAATGGTTCCTTGTGGATCTTCTTTTCCAGTTGGGGATAAACGACGTCTATATTGACAACAGGTGCTACAAAAGACTTTTCCACATCTATGGATAAAATTAAATTAAATTAAACTTAAGCAGCACCAGCAGCAACAGCAAAAGAAATGATTGAAAGAGGCTCTCTTCACATTTCTGTTTGAAAAACAAGGATGTTTCATGAAAGAATTGAAATAAAATTACATTTCTTTGTGGCAAGCAATTATATCTTTCAAAAATTAAGAACAGCCTAAAGCTTGATTTTCATATAAAATAAGAACAATTCATGGTAAGAATAACTCATGATGTCAATTCTCTCAAGTTGTTTTTTTTCACCTAGCGTACTCATATCGAGTCACTGCCGAACAGCAACATGCTTTTAGGTAGTTGTTGTTTTTAAAAAGATTTATTTTATTTTGGTTTCATAAATAAAAGCAAAATGAAGCTGAAAACTATTTTCTTGAGTACCCTATATATCACTCTAATCAACTATATAAAAATTGTACTTTTAATGAAAAATGTAGAAAAAGAAGTTAATTTTAAAGTTAACTCTCAAGTAAATTGAATGTTTAGTTTTTTGTGTCTGTTTTAATTATGCTTGATAATATATACATTAACTTCCTTATCTCTCAAATCACCTTGCTAATTTTGGAATCTTAACAGTTGCAACTTCTCCGCTTTCCTTAACTTCATTGAAATCTTCAATGCTATCATCTGCCATTATTAACAAAACAAAAGAACAAGTGTGAATGAAAATCTCAATGTGATTATCTATCTTTTCATTTCATTTCATCTTTTGCTGAATGGAAGTAATGCCTAATGTTATATGGAGTATTGATAACAAAACCATACATGAAAAAGAACACAAAACAACATAAAACAACAACAAACATTCCCAAAAAATACACCACAAAAAATGTCAACTCACTTTCGGCAGTTATACTTTTTATTAGCAAATCCAAATGATTTGTTACATCTATCACAGTGCGTTACTCTAGAACCATCTACCCAATGTGAAAGATGAATCTTAAGATTTTTGAGATCTTTGTTTGCTCTATTGTTATTGTTGAAACTAGTGTATATTTCTTCATTGCCCCTTTCATTTTCACCAAGCAATCCATCAAGTTGAGAATGCAAAGCATTGAGATTTTCATATTTCCCACTTGGGCCAAGGAAAGATGTACTTCTGTTAATATGAGACACAGATGTAGTTACCCTTGGAAAACTACCAGAACGCGGTCTTCCTGTTCCTCCTTGTACATTCGCCATTTTCACATGATCTTTGATCGATAGGCTCCGTACACACGTGCGCTGTAAACAATGTTTACGTCATCATGGATATTCATAGTATGATAGATGGCTATTTACATCACGATGCCATATAAAAACTATTGCTTTCATGTTGTTTTCTGAAACAATGACCTTATTGCATTTATTTATTTAGGATGCGAAATTGGGATGAGCGACTCAGTGGGATGAGTGACTTCTTGCTAAAAAAGGTCAATGTTTGTTTATGTCCGTAATATGTAAGACTGTTATGCTGGGCGCTGAAGTGAAAGATCCAGAAGATGGCGAAATCAGCTGTGGGTTCTCACATGTTTCTGTATTCTGCTTCTTTTGGTGCTTTTTGAATGGATTTCAGAAAAAAACGTTGGTTTGATGTAAATGAGTATTTGCTCAAATATGTGATATTTTTCATTTATTTGATGCAAAGATGTTTGGCTAAAATTTTATGCCCTCCCTCTTCCTTCGCAGCCTCTCACAAAACTCACCTTCTTCGTTTCTAGCTATAGCTATGTGCAATTATTCCGAAAGTTTTTCACTGAAAATATCTGAGCGTTTGTAGACTATCATTTTAAAACAACTTTCGCCAAAAGTAAATTCTTTTATTAAGGACACAAATGATTTCTTCTTGCGAAAGTTAGATATGAGAGATTTTGCCTAAGGTTTAGGCGCTATTTCCTTTTCGCACCCCCTAAATGTATCTGCCATATTTTTTTACTAGTTGGCTCTTCATCACGGAGATAAAAATAACCCTAATCCTAACCCTTACCCTAACCTGAGCCTGGACGGAGAGTGGGGGGTGCGATTCGAAAGGAAATAGCACCTATTTACTTTGTACCGTAAAGCGGAGTGACTTCGTTTTCGATCCATTTTGCCACTATTTTTAAAGTAACTTCCGAAAAACCATTACTTCTGAAACTTTGGAATCATTACATTACATTATTTCTTCTATTTCAGTGCAAAATTTCACATTAACTAAACCTGTAATTCCAAAGAAATAACCTGATCTTTCTAAGGAAACGACAATATCGATTATGGGGTGACTTCGATCAGCTTATGAGAAGCGCCAAATTACTTATAATTATATTTGACAATGTTTTTAAAGCACCATTATTACAATATTAACAGACTACCATTTGCCATCCGCGGTAAATGTTTGACCGTAAAAGATCAGCAAATATTAGTAAAACAAAAGATATTTACGACGTTCACACATGTATGACCCTCGTTAATACGAAACGAAATTAACATTGAATTTCCTTGTATCTCAAACAAAATTTTTGAGATCTATATATCATCATGGGGAAAGAGCATGCTTATTAAAATTTCTTCGGTAAGTCATTAAATCTCCCATGAGATACGACGATTTTTCACGAAGTTCTTGTGAACATGTAACTTATAACGATATAAAACATTAGTTTTTTTCATGTTTTTATAAACACAATGTTATCGATAAAGGAATAAGGAAAAGAAAAACAGAATATAGAGGTGAAGAATAGAATTTCTTTCAGACATAATTTTCTTTACATTCAGCCTCAATACCGTAAATGATCGATTAAGGCCCTACTCCCGAATACCCCCCCTCCCGAATAAGCCCCCTCCCCCAAAACCCATTTTGACAAATAAGCCCCCCCCCCCCCCCCCCCCCCCCCCCCCCCTCCTCCCCGAATTTTTGTCCAATATGTGGTGCCCAAGTGTCTTTATAACTATGATGTCCATGAATAGCTGTCTGGAACTCAATTTTAAAATTTATCTTATACGATACTGACAATGCTCTAGACATGATGTCATCTTTGAAAGTTTTATTCGTCGTGACAAATAAAACCAACGTTATAATCGTATCGTTCTCGCTCTGAGAATTCGAATTCAAATGTTTAGGTATATAATTCGAATGTTTTGTTTTTGAATAGAATTTTGTTTCAATTTTTTTATTTTCATTGCGAAAATGGAACTAGAAGAGCCAGCAACAACTTCTCACAAAGGAGAGAAAATAAGTTCTTATACGATTAAGTTTAAACATGAAGTTGTTGTCTTGACTTATATACAAGAACTTTCAAAGTCAGTTTTAGTAACAAGAAAAGAAAACGTTTACAAGGGGCTGCCAGAAAACCGTTGAGCGATGAAATGGAGGAAAAAGTATTAGAATGAATTGTTGAATGTCGTATGAAGATGCTTCGTGTGTCAAGGAAACTTATCAGGAAGAAAGCAATTATTGTCTATAGAGATTTAAAACGTACAGATCCAGATAGGTATGACGAAAAATTTGAAGCAACGAATGGTTGGCTTTTTAAATTTATGAAACGAAATAACTTGTCGTTAAGAAGAAAAACCTCCATAGCACAGAAAGATGCCGATCTTTTAGTAGCTTAAATTGTCTTGTACATATTACGTGTTAGAAGATTACGATTGAAACTTTCATACCAACCAGCCGATATTATAGCATTTGATGAGACACCTATTTGGGTGGATATGGTGTCAAACACAACAGTAGATGTTGTTGGGAAAAAAACTGTTAGAATGAAGACAGTGTTGTGTAACCATTGGACTGGATGCAAAAGGCGATGGAACAAAACTGAAGCCCTTCATTGTATTCAAGGGAGGAAAGCATGGTGTTAAAAAAAAGAAGAAAGAGTATGGAAATAGGTGCATAATAGCTTCCTTGACAAACAGATGGATGAATACCGATCTAACAGTTACTTGGACAAATACTCTCGGACAGTTTAACTTTAAACGCAGATTGTTAGCTTGGGATACATATGATTGTCATTTAATGCCAGTTGTCGGAGCATCTCTTAAAGCTAAAAAGATTGACACCGTTTTGGTCCCTGGAGGTTGCACTAAATATATTCAGGCGCCGGATGTTAGTTGGAATAAGCCGTTTAAAGCATATTGCACAGAGAAATACGATGAATGGCTTGAAACCGTCGGAATTCATCAAGTAACCGATGGCGGGAATATGAAACCTCTGCCTCGCAGCACAATTGTAAACTGGATTCTTGATTCCTGGAAGGAGCTGCCAGCTGAATTAATGTGTAAATCGTTCAAAGCGTGTGCCTTAACATCGGCTACTGATGGGAGTGAGGATAAAGAGATCCATTGTTTCAAAGAGCATCAACCTTGTCAGGCTGGTCTTGCAATGCTCAATGACTAATACAACTGGTAAACGAGACGGAAGACAACCCATTTATCCCAGATGCGGAAGAAATGATTGATGCGGCTCCCTCAGAGACGATTGTAGACGAGGACGAAGAAGGCGATGGTGATATTGAGATCGATTAGTGTTTGTTTTTATTATACTTTTAGAAAAATTATGTTGTGTTAAAATCGTTGTTTTTATTTTTAGCACACTAGATTTTTGCATAATTTTATAAGCCCCCCTCCCATTTAACCCCCCCTCTCAAATAAGCCTCCTCCCCCAAAACCCATTTTGACAAATAAGCCCCCGGGGGCTTAATCGATCATTTACAGTACTTCGCATATGTACCAAAAATGTCCAGGCTAAACTCTTGAATACGACGTAGAGCGATGACCAATGTGAGCGGTGAAAATTTTGATGTTTTTTGTCGTTAATTTCGGAAGAAATTGATTGTTTCGCTTGAAGACGATTCTGATGATATTTTACAATAAGAATCTAAATGAAAATCTTAAAAAATGTGAAAAACGCACTTTAATTTCAGAGTTTAAACAGTTTATTTTTACTGATCAAAGTCACCCTGCTTTACGGTATACATGTTTTTTCTTTTATAAGCATATGTTTTTTGGGAAACAGGCTCAGTTATGCTTAAGGATATTTTAGAATTAAGCTCATGCTTAGCATTATGCTTATTTAAAAGTCTTTTACACGAGTCTTACGGTGCACTTTTTATGGTGCTCCACATATAAAAAAGTCTATCAAAAGTCTTTAAAAACGAAACGTGTCTGGAAAGAAAAAATCTGTTTAAAAATAAGATGATGAAATCAATTACATCATGCACCAAATGAATGGGGAGATCAAACACGTTCACCTATCTCTTATGTGTTAACGTGATTATAACGACTTCTTTTTCTTTGTAAATAAAATTCAAAAATATCAAAAATTCAAAAATATAAAAAGGTCATTCATTCACATACACACCTCAAAGACCAAAGCTCACCAATATGCTTGCTTATTTTTTGGTATAACTCAGGTCTCGGTATGCTTATAAACGTCATGCTTATAAAAGAAAAAACATGTATACTATAAGATGTTGTTGGAGAAGACAAAACAATTTCTACAGAAAGTCTTTTTGAACTCACAGAACTTTGTGCTCAAAAGCAATGTCTTTGAGCAGTCTTTGAGCACGATAATAGATTTTTTTTAACAAAAACAGGGAACTGCCATTGAAACAAATATTTATATTAGAGGTTAGGTAGGGGTTAGAGAGAAAACGTGTGTGCTCTGATTAGTGTCGTAATCTAGAAGATCCTCAACAGTACACTGGATATCCGTTCTAGACACAGTTCACTACACTACATCACTCCCTTTTCTCAGGGTTTAGCGAGACTGGCAGGTCCACTTCAAAGTCCTCATATCTCCATGGTTGTATCCTCCGTCTTGTCGGTCTTGGGGCTATCTCTTCCTCTCCTCCTGCGTTTCCTTCGTTATCTGCGAGCTCATACGGTATCATCGTAGCGTCACTGTCATCATCATCAGTGTCGGCTTCACTGTCATCACGAGTGTTTCTTTCTCCATATTCCTCCTGCCTATCCATTGCTGCTAGTACATGTTGCTGCTGCTGCTGCTCGTTGTCTAGATCGTATCTGGTGGGGCACGGTATGTCATCTTCCGCCTGCACGTGAGGTGGTTCCTTGTTTACCGCTCCATTGCGCCACCCCGGATACTCAGAGCCTGGGTGATTTTTAATTTTCTTGTAAAATGTGCTGTGACGTGTTGTCGTGTGCCCATCCCGTTGAGCAACCACTTTCCCGTGACCCGGCATGGTTACGATTTGGTATGGTGTGCCACAGTAAAAGCTGTTTCCTTCTTGGTCTTCCGCTGTTGTCTCAACATTACCCAATCACCAACCGAAAGACTGGATTCTTTCACGTATGCTTTCTGGTCAGTAAAATTCGTAGCAGCTCTGCTGGCGTCTTGTTTGGTATTGATTTCATGATGAAATTTCGGCCTTTCCTGTCTCCTTTTGGCAGGCGTCTAGTGCGATACTGTCTGCCATTGAAGAGAACCCTCGCTGTACTTTGACCAGTAGCTGTGTGAGGAGTGCCTCGATATGTGCGGAGCATTCTTTGTAGCTCTTCCCTCCAGTTGCATTGCTCTTGATCAGATGTCTGCAGTAGCTTGCACAAGTTATGCAATGTTCGACCATGCCGCTCGTCCATGGCGCCAGAGGTACTTTCGGCCCATGTTTAAAACCCATGTATTTTGCGAATTCCGCTAGTGCAACACTGTTGAATGGTGGACCATTGTCAGAGCCAAAGTACTCTGGAATGCCGAACTGACTCATGATTTTGTCCAGGGCGGGTAGTACTGCCTTGTGGGATGTTGAGTGTATGATTTCCACTGCTGGATACCTGGAGTATGTGTCCTGTACCACGAGCAGGTATTCTTGGGCACCATCGATAGGGGCGAAGAGGTCGGCATTGATTTTCTGCCAAGGTTGTGATGGTAAACGGGATGGTTTGAGTGGTTGCTTTTGTTTGGTGTTGGTTGCGGCTCGACAAGGGTTGCAGTATGCTACAGCGTCTTCTACGGCTTTGTCAATGCCTGGAAACCACAGCGTGCTTCTTACTAACTGTTTGGTCTTCACGATCCCTTGATGGCCTTGGTGTGCCATTCTCACAATGCGTGCTTCTGGTATTAGGATATGTTCACCACGCAATATCAACCCAGAATCATCCACAGTTAACTCCTTGAACACTGCCTTGAAGGTCGTCATGTCGTCACTTTTCGAAGGTATAATACCAAAAGTCAAGAAAAACAAACAAGAAAATTTTTTGAATGAAGCTTTTTGTCTTATGACATCATCATGGCTCTATAAACTGTACATTTATTCAGGAAAAATCTTTTAAATAAAACTAGTGAAAGTCATAAAATTACAATTTAATACAATAAAAACATTATTAAAAACATCAGAAAAAGTAGTAAAAATATATATTTTTTTGTGATCTACGTCGCACCATTCTTGAATAAAAATTTTCTTGTTTTTCCTGTTTTTCTTGACTTTTGTTTTTTGAATGAGCAATTTATTTTGTATTGATCATGTGATAGCAAGCTCTATTCAAGTAAAAATATTCTTTAAACAAAAATTTACTTCTGTGAGGGGAAATTTTATGTTGGATGTAAGTAATTGTTTTTTTATTCACCAAATATTCTAAGGTGTTTTTCCAATGTTCTAGGTTTGTTTTTAGCTGTACATTTCCATATGAGGATTTTGCTAGCTTATTCATTATTGCTGAATTAAAGTGCAAACTATAATATCCAAGCTTATCATGTGTAACATCCAATAGACATGAAAGGAAAGCAACACACCATTGCGTCTGTGAAAATTCTTTCCTTGTGAGAACAATGTTCTAAGACCATCATCCACATAGTATTATACAATGTAATCCTTTGTAACGGGAATAATAGAATTAAGTTTTGGGATTGGAGTCCTTTTTTTAGTAATGCTTTTTTTTTAATAAAGTATATATATATCCTAGAAGTTAATTTCTCATCTCTGAAAATTTACATTATTACATAGGCAATAGTTTAGTGTACATCAAAATATTTTACACATATATGTTTGCACTTTTTATATAGATTGTGAGCATCAGTGTGGATATAATTTAGTTTGTGGGAATTTACTTTCGCGGGCAGAAACTTTCACGTTTTTGGCATTTTTGGCCCATTTTCGCGAAAGTTTATTCCTTTGACGAAACTGATTCTGAGTGGGAAGTTGAAGAAAATTAGTTATAGTTTTTTACTTTTACTTTAAACTAAGAAAGAAAAATTATAAAAATTAAAAATAATCGGGTTTTTGTCTGCTCATTCGCGGAAGTTTTTTCACGCGAAAATGAACTTTTTCTTAGATTCGCGGAAGTTTTTTCCGCAAAATTTTGCGGGTTTTTTTTACACGAAACTTTCTGCCTTTAAAGTACCCTATTTGTATTAAAAACTTACATACTAACAATTTTCTTTTATATATTTGTTTTCAGATTTTTTCACAAAGGAGATTTTATAGATAATGACTCAACGAATAACAATCACAGATGAAGGGAACTTATTTGTAAGACCATCTATTACTCACGAAGATGTAGTTCAACTCGCTTTTAAATATTTTGGATTGAACATAGAGAGTGAAACTTCAGTGAAGAAAGAGTTTAGTTCATATGACGACCGTGTTTACCTTTTTAATGGTAAGAATGATAATTTGTCATTTTGTTTTTGTTTGCGGATGTATGTAATATTTTTTATAAGGTGCCAATCTGATACAAGCAACAGTACTCATTCTGCAAAACATATAAGTAACACCAGTACTGAGTGTTCAACTTGACAGCAACTGAATAAGAACTGATGCACCTTTTTAAGAAGCTTATTATAATGGGTCTTTATATCTCAAACTTGGCGAAATTCTCTCTGTGCAAACATAATCAATGTAGATTTTAAATTTAGCTGGTTTTTTTGCTGTGGTATATAATAGTTATTATACTGTTATTCTCTTTCATATTTTCCATTTGGGCAAGCATGACAAATTAAGTATCAAGTTAAGTAACTTAAAGGCTAATATCCACTTCGGATAATTGTCCGCAGACTGGAACGGATCGGTTTGCTAAACAATACGCCACATGAAAATATTACGTATTATTTCCACGTGGTCTATTGTTTTGCGAACCGATCCGGTCCAGTCTGTGGACAATTATCCGAAGTGGATATTCACCTTAAGTCTTGGCCAAAATCCTATGTTGCATAAAATCAAATCACGTATTTGTGATATGCAAGTCTTCTTAGAAACACTATTCCAAATAACAAAACCCATGAAAATTCCACCAAATTTAGTTATGCGTTATGACATGAGTATTACAGTATATTTTTAAAGCTGTAAACCTTTCATCGCCAACATTCAGTGAAAATTCTACTTACAGGTTCAGTGAAAGGGCAGAATCCCAAAGATTATGTAATCCGAGTAGCAAACAGTAGATATACAAAATGGAAGTTATTTTACGAAATGATTGACAGTTTGTTGCTGCATCTCAACAAAGAGATTGACCAGTACAAATTCCCAAAACCAGTGTATCCTCTTGGATGTAAACAAACTCGTATTTTGTGCAAATTGCCATTACAAAAAGATTTTCAACTAATTGGTTTGGCAAAGGAACAGTTGGAAAACATCAGTGAAGTTAGCATTTCGTTGGACAAGCATGGTGACAAGGTGTATGAAATTGAACATATGGTTAACATGAGCGAGTTTATTCCTGGAAAGACGATTTCTCATGATGAGATGAATGAGAAGATTGCTTATGAGTGGGGAAAGCTACTTGCTTGTTTTCACAAAGCTGTCAAGGTGAGAATGGTTTCATTATAATATGTAAAATGAAAATCTCAGCTGGAAAATATTCATTTACAATATGTTAATTTTTGCAGAAAACTATAGATCAATGCTGGTGAAGGCCATCTCATACATTGAATTAATAAATCTAATAATTAATAAATCAAATAATTGAATAGTTTGTTTTATATGGAAATTGTTTCAAATTATGTTTTTACTCAAGATGGCCTAAGCCAAAATGCATTTAAACAAATTGTGTTTGTTATTCTTTTTATTATAAACAGGAAGCCGCTTGGCTTGAAGACTTCAGAACGTAAATGGCTTTCAAATTTGAAATCAACACCATTCAATTGTGCTCTGTGTAAAATTTCATGAGAATTGAAGAATTTTCGAAATTTGGCCAAATTTGGCCTAAATTGCCCAATTTTAGTTACACCTGGCAAAATCATTGTCAAATTCCAAATCAGTACCTTTCAGTTGTGATCCTTGCAAAATTTCATGAAAATTGAAGAATTTTCGAAATTTGGTCCAAATTTGGCCTAAATTGGCTAATTTTAGTCAAACCTGGCAAAATCTTTGTCAAATTCGAAATCAGCACCTTTCAATTATGCTCTGTGCAAATTTTCATGAAAATTGGCAAAGTGGAAGTCCGAATTTGACCAAATTTGCGAATTCGGTAACGATGTCATGTAAACGCTGCACAAAAACGTTCATAACTTGGAGCAGTAGTAGTACTAGTAGGAGGAGGAAAAACCACGGGTATTTTAAAGACTCCACCACGGGTGTCCTAAAGTCAATAAATAAAATGTCAATGAAGAAATCTTTTTCGGAACTTAATAGAAATAAGGTGTATTTTAGCATTGTTCCCATGTAGAACTGAGGGTTGTGATATGCCATGTCGGTTGGTAATCCCTCATTGAGTAATGAGAGATGGATGTGGAAGCGAGCAGCTGACAAATAACAAACTAGTGAACAAATGATTGGATCTCTTGTGGAGATTCCCTTGTGGTGATTTCCTTGTGGTGATTTCCTTGTGGTGATTTCCTTGTGGTGATTTCCTTGTGGTGATTTCCTTGTGGTGATTTCCTTGTGGTGATTTCCTTGTAGAAAACTGGTGACGTTGGTTTTGTCACGACCTTTTTAACAGTTCATTATCTTTTACTTATGTAACTTTATTTTTTTTAAAATTCGTACAAACATCTATTCTAGACATTCACTCTTCCCCCTGTTCAGTTGCGTGATGTTTGGCTTTGGAATCTTTTGCATGGTTCCAAGTTATTGCAAAGTCCCTACCTATCTACGATAGAAGATGATGCCAAAAAAGTTTTAGTGAAAACTGTATTTGATCGTTTTGACACGGTAACTAAAGAACAGCTGGAATTTTTACCGAAGCAACTCATCCATTCTGATGCTAATCACGAAAATGTCATTGTAAACGAACTTAACGAAGTCATTGGTTTTATAGATTTCAACGATGTCGTGTTATCTTACGCTGTAGTTGATTTAGCGACTGTTCTTGCATATGCACTGATGTTTGGTAGCAACGAAGTTGCTTTGAAGTTTGCAAGGTCTGCATATAAAGGTTATATTTCTGAACTTCCACTAAATGAAACTGAACTCGGTGTCTTGTTCAATTTGATGCAAATGAGATTATGTCAAAGTGCCTTAATAGGTGAATACCAATATAAGTATCTTGATCCAGGTAATGAATATTTGATGGCTACTCCAAATACGTGTTGGAAGAGACTGGAATATCTTCAGGATGTTGGCGACGATGCTATTTTAAAGTTGATAATAAATTGAATTAGCAAAATTGTGTTTTGCTTTGATTGAATCTCTATACTGAGAACTCGCTGGTATTGAGAATTATATTTTCTTTGTGAACACGCCAATGCAGTCTCTCTCGGTTGATAGCTGATTTCAAACAACCTTTTTAAAGTTCACCTTCTCGTAATGATACCGTCCAGTTCATATTCTCAAATTTGATTGGATTAAAACTTCAATTCCCATAGAATAGCAACCTCAAACGTAGCGTCTCTTGCCTTTTCGATATCCGTATATCGAAAAGACAAGAGACCTTGTGTTCGAGGTTGATAGAATAGAGATTTGTTAAAAACCTTTTCACGCGGACGACTAGTATTTGTTCAATATGTGTGGTCAATAATACTGACTTTGTTTTTGAAAATTAATCTTATTGTTGAACATTTCATTGATCGTTAAGGCTTGGTGCCCCTGCTGCGACGAGTCTCATTGCCCGTTGTTCATATGATTCGTCGCCCAAAGCTCCTCACCTAACACTTATCGCCAAAATATTCCCACTGGTTTATTTTGTCATCGGTTTTTAACTTTTTGACAGAATGAGGAAATAGTTCTGAAAGTAAACAGGGTGTCCAATTCCAAATGTCCTGGAAATATCCTGGAAATGAGGCTTTGTCCTGGGAATGTCCTGGAACTTTGTTTTGATATATTGGCTTTTTTATTTAAACCTTCCTTTGTATGTGTTGAGACCTATTATTATACATGATTCAAAGCCACTCTGAGTTACATCTTTAGAAAGAATGCTTCATTACTCTTTTGGTTTGTCCCTATATAAATGTCCTGGTATTTTCGGAATTTTTCCTGGAAATGTCCTGAAAATGTCATGAAATTTTGCTTTGATAATCTGTTAGACACCCTGGTAAAGCAAACATGGCTGCTAGCAAGATAATAGGAAAGTTGTTTTGAGCATCGTTTTTTTATGATTTTGAGGAAGAAAATGAAAGGTATTCTTGCGTCCAAAATGATAAAGGGATGATAGAACTCGCAAAGTTGTTTAAGAACTCTTTTTACAGTTTTTGGAAATTCTGTTTCCTTGGGCAGATATTTCGACTTAAAAATCATCATTATTAATTATGATGTAATAAGATAATATTTTGATTATGTGTATAACTTCTAGTAAATACTATGACTTCATTCTTCTATCAATCAACTCGTAGTGGAAGCCCTAACTTCATAGTAACTTACAAAGATATAATATTAATCATATCTAAAGTTATTGCAATGAAAAGTGTTAGCTACTATCTTATTACATCATATATATATGCATTGCATAAATTAAATATACTAGCCGCCAAGGCGGCGTCGCTCGCCGCCCATGTTCAGCTTGCGTTGTATCACCACCTGCTCAAAATCATTGCACTTAAAACCAGCGATAAAACTTCCTTTGCTGCTGGCTTTATCGCTTAATAAAGCTCGTTTGCACGTGAAGAGAAATACGTTCCTGGTGTTTCAAATCTTGCATGTTCTTAACTCAGCCGTTCATTGTCGCGGTCGCATTTAAAATGTTAGTAGACTTTCTTGCTTTACACAATGCATTCCGAACGTGAACTTCACGTGGTTTTTATTTACGATTTTAAACCAATCAAATATCAGTTTAACAATACACTCAAAACTTTTCAACTTATTATTAGCTTTTGTTTTACGCGCTCTAACATGGGTGCTGTCAGAAGTAGGTGAAAAAATGGTTTTTCTTCTTAAAAAGATCACACGGGAGGAGAAAAAAATGCACGTGCTAAATGAATGAATTGAATAGAAAACGTTCGATCAGATTAAAATAGATTAAAAGAAATCGATTAAAAGAAATTAAGACAACTATTAAGACAAAAGCAAAAAAAAATATTTTGTTTCATGATTCTCTTTTTTTATCGGTTTTTAAATATTTTGATTGCTCGAAAAAAAGTTCACCCGTCTCAGACAGTCACGAAAGCGTTAGGATACACTGACAAACCGAACATGCTGCCACGTTCTGCCACTGCTGCTTTTTGTCCAAAATGTTTAATCAGTTAGTTTCTTTGTATTTAGTTGATGTATTGTTTTCAAAGCCAAGTCAACGGTGGTCCTTGGAATATAAAACTAACAATAATAATAAAAACAAAACGTTATCTCTATTGGTTCACCAGCCAAAAAAAGTCACGTTCGATTGGGGTTGCAGTGTTTTTGTTTCGAACTCACATCGCACACAAAAAAAGAAATAATTTCGCTCACAACTCAATCTACCATTTTGCCTGACAGACAAACAGACAGACAGAGAATCGGCTATTAATATATAGACTAGCCGCCAAGGCGGCGTCGCTCGCCGCCCATGTCCACCTGCTCTGTATCACTGTATCAATAAACGTCAAATTTCCTTATAAACGGCTCGTACAACTTGTGTTCAACCAGAAGCAGATTCGAAGTCACAACCTCTGGTAAAACCAATCTTTTATCAGTGTAACAATACACTCAAAACGTAGAGAGAGAAAACTTCAACTTTTTATTAGCTTTTGTTTTAAAAAAGTTACGCACTCTAACATGGGTGCTATCAAACGTAAGGGGGAAATGGTTTCTCTTCTTAAAAAGATCACACGGGAGGAGAGAAAAAAAAGCACGTGCTAAAATGAATAAGTTAATAAAAAAACGTTCGATCTAAAGCGCATACATAACAATTAAAAAAAGATATTAAATTATTAAAAGAAAAGCAAAAAAATATTTTGTTTCATGACACTCTTTTTTTACCTATCGGTTTTTAAACATTTTGATTGCTCGAAAAAAATGTTTACTCGTCTCAGACAGTCAAGCAAGGATACGTTAGGATACACTGGCAAACATGCTGCTACGTTCTGCCACTGCTGCTTTTTGTCCAAACTGTTTAATCAGTTAGTTTCTTTGTATTTAGTTGATGTATGGTTTTCAAAGCCAACGTAGACAACGTAGTCCTTGGAATATAAAACTAACAATAATAATAAAAACAAAACGTTATTCTTATTAGTTCATCAGCCAAAAAAAGTCGCGTTCGATTGGGGTTGCAATGTATTAGCTTCGAACTCACGTCGCATACAAAAAAAGAAATAATTTCGCACGCAACTCAATCTACCATTTTGCGTGACTTACAGACAAACGGACGGAGAATCGGCTATTAATATATAGACTAGCCGTCCAAGGCGGCGTCGCTCGCCGCCCATGTTCAGTATGCGTTGTGTCACCTCCCAATGAGTTCACGAATATTGGAATTCAGGAATTGACAATGGAAAGTGTTACCATCGTGTAGAACTCGAAAAGAGTTCACGAAAAATAGAATTAACGAATTGACAATGGAAAGTAGAGCTCGAAATTCTGAGCAAGAAAATGCCCATGTTCAGCCTGCCTTGAGTTCACGAAAAATAAAATTAAGTAATTGGCAATAATAAGTGTGCCCATGTTGTAGAGCTCGAAAAACTGATCAAAAAAATGTATGGGATCGTTCAGCTACGATCAACCGTTACAGAGATATCATCGTTCGAAGATTTTGATGACGTCGCTCGCCGCCCTTGTTCAGGATGCGTCCCCCAAAAGAGTTCACAAAAAATATAATGGCATGGAAAGAGGGGAATCAAGAAAAGAACCGAAGAAGATTTATAATTCAACATTTATAATTCAACAAACATGAAACAAAAAAACAAAACATAAAAAACACAAACACAAACATTTAGTATGGCCGCGGCCTGTGGCTATTGCGGTTCTGCCCCCGGCCTCTACCGCGGGTTTGGCCTGGAGGGAGAAAAACCCCTCCATGCCGCACCCACGAACCGAGGGCGGCATCGGTGGTTGGCCCTCCTCGGGCCAGCTGTTCCCGCAAGAACCTGGTATATACTGCAACTATAATAAGAAATTATCTTTTGTTAATAATTGAAGAATGATAATGATAAGAAGGTTATTTGAATTCTTACTAATTTGCGGGTCCGGCTCCCGGCCATCGTCAATTTGTAAATTTTCTAAATTATGGAATGAATTAGAAATGAAATATCTACACATTAAAACCAATTATAAAAAATAGGAAACGACTATAACAGCTACTTACGAAGCAGCCGCTCCATATCTAAAAATAAAAAAAAAATTAATAAGCAACAACCAAAAAAGTATATTTTTTAGAGAACCATAGAAATATTTTGCGAAAGGGAATGGACATACCTATATTATTGTTATTATTCAAATTTCGAACTGAAAAGAAAAACAAAGATTTAATGAAGCATTTTATAGAATTGAAATCAGTATTCATAAAACAAAATGAAATTATCATAGGTGCTTACATAACGCCGCAACTGCCGCTTGGACATTATTGTCATTATTATTTGCCATCTGAAAAAGTAACGATAATTATATTGTTAAGACTACTTTTTTCTTGGACATGCAGTGACTATGTCATTAATAAGTGATAATACGAACGTTGACTAAAAGTATTCTAGGTGTTAAAGGTACAATATTCCATATGACAACATGAATGAGATACAGAAAAGCAACATATAACGGCCAATACGTTTAATGCTAATTTAGTCTGTAAAAGGAAAATATTGGACAATAGTTCAAGTTATATATTCTCAATATATATTTACAATGTATAATCAGATAAATATGAAATCACTTTAAACACTTTTATAGAGAAAAACTGTGGATCAAGTTACTTCTTATAAGCATGTTCTCAAGTTAGTTTTTCTCAAGAATATATGAAACACGTGTGATTATTATACCGACTCCAGGGGAAAAACTCCTGGTTATCCCAAGCCAAAGGGGATTGATTAAGTCTATTGTTCCAGAAGAAACCGTATAGATAGGGTGGGGGATGTCACTGAATTATAAACAAAACCACTTGTGAACATGCAGCCATATCTAACTTCCAAACTTTCTATTATCTCAATAAACATAGACCAATCTCTCAAGTGCAACGAAATTTCATCTTTCTTCACATTAAGCTGATATGTATTTTCTATTCTACGACTATACGCAAACTCTAAACATATGAAATTAAGTTGTGCTCACAACATGAACTTGTGAAAAAATCTAACTGAATCTACTTTCAATTTGTTAGCAAAGCCTCAAGTTAGGAGGAATATTTTCAAAAGATTTCTTACCCAAGTGTCTCAATCCAAAGCTACACAACATGCAAATTATGTGTAGAGGTTTACGCTTTGTCTCATTATCTAAAAAAGAAAAGAAAATGTAAGAGAACTGCAGGTACAACAAATAGTAATGGACTATCAGGTTAAAAAAGGAAAAGAATTGTAAGCGAAACATTCATACCAATTTTTAAAAGAAACCATGCAGTTCAACATGTAAGGCCATATGTTACTGTATAACAATGATAAAACTGCCTTTTCAATGACATCAGAATCTCAAAAAAAGAGAATAAATTACAATATGTCACACATACAACGACTTTTTGCCGCTTGCCTACCCTCCTCCACCCGGCTCCATGCCGCTTTCATACCCTCCTCCACCCGGCTCCATGCCGCTTTCATACCCTCCTCCACCCGGCTCCATGCCGCTTCCATATTTTTCCATAATCTATTCAATCTTCAATCTACTCAAAGTTCAAGGTAATCTAATCTAATGCTATATACTAATCATTTGGCATATTCAATCTAATCTATTTAATGTAAACTAATCTAATTTCTAGGTCATCTAATCTAATGCTATACTCATTCAATTCAATTCAATTCAATGTAATTCAATCCAATGTAATTCAATTCAATGTAATTCAATTCAATGTAATTCATTTCAATGTAATTCATTTCAATGTAATTCATTTCAATGTAATTCATTTCAATGTAATTCATTTCAATGTAAACTGCTTTAATTTCAGTATTATTCAATTCAATGTATACCAATTGAATTTTCAGGTAATGCAATGTGATGCCTTCCTCATTAACCTTGCCTAAAGTTTCAATTCAAAACATTTAATATCAATTGCACAAATATTTTTGCAAGGTAAAAATATTCATAATACCTGTTGGTAGACTACATTTCTAGTGTAGCATCTCTCTCTAACATAGCCTTGCTGCAAAGTTCTACAAACCTTTACTTTCACCGCTTCAAAGCGTCGTGTTCGTGAAAATGCAACATACAGTTGACCGTGACTGAAGCAAGGCCTTTGCATGTAAATACCAACCCGTTCAAAAGTCTGACCTTGACTTTTGTTTATGGTTATTGCGTAGGACAAACGGAGAGGAAATTGTGTACGCTTCAGCTGAAACGGAAGGTTGGTATCGTTGGGACACAATGTTACTCTAGGAATGAGCACCCGATTTCCAGCGGAGATACCCGTCAGCACTTCACAATCAAGGATATTCTCTCGGAGATTACGGATGACTAATCGGGTGCCGTTGCATAAACCGTCCTTCAATGATAAATTTCGCAGCAGCATCACTATACTGTTGACTTTCAAGTTCAACCGGTGTGGAGGCATTCCAGAAGGAGTAAGCGAATTGATGAACTCCATCGGATACAGGTCAATCTCTTCTTGCTCATCAGAAACAACAGAATCGACGCTAAAGTATGTGGCTGTTTCACCAGGCATTCCCTGAAGAATCCGTTCATTAATTACTAAAGCCTCATCATTGGTTGGTGTCAGAATTACACGACTCGACATATCCTCTCCTCCAGCATCACTAAAAATAGAATGGACGATATCATTATTTTCGTGCACAACACATTCGTGCGGAATTTCGATGGAGTCTTTAAATGGCTCATCCACTTTTTTCGGTATTGTTCCACTTCCTAATTCAAGTAGGAATTCTGCAAATCCCCTTTCTCCAGGTGCAGCTCTCATGTTGACATTTAGATGAAAGATTTGCACTATTGGCCACAAGACAGAGCTCTTGATGCATGCTTCCACTATCTGAGCTGGTCTGCCTCTTTTCACTACTGGAAGAGTCTGTCTAAAATCACCACCTAAAAGAACTACCTTTCCTGCAAAAGGCACATCACTGTTACAGATATCTCTGAACATTCTATCAATAGCCTCAAGTGCATGCTTAGGAATCATACTTGCCTCATCAAATATCAAAATATGCTGACTACGTAAGAAATCGGCATGCCTACTGTTAGGCTTGACATTGCATGTTGAATTGTCCAATACAGGAACAGGTAATTTAAAAAGAGAATGGACTGTCTTACCATTTTGTAACAGTGTTGCTGCAATTCCAGTCCATGCACACGTACTTACTGATAGGTTTCTTCCAATAACCTCGCGAATGATGTAATTGTACGTGAAAGTTTTACCTGTTCCACCGGGTCCATCAAGGAAGAAAACTTTAGCATTATTATTGTCGTTTGTTGCCACTGCATCTAGGACTGCATCAGCAACAGCAAGTTGGTCAGCATTCAACGTGTTCCTCATGTTGATGGCCTCTTCCCTCATTTCATCAGCATTTGGTAGATCATCAGCAATAGCTTGTTCAAAAGCTGGTAAATCAAAGTCAGTAACAACCCTACCAAATTGCTGCAGGACTTCCTGAATTTTTCCAAGAGCTGACTGCTCTGCTTGTACTTCCGGCTGGTGTCTCAAAAAATCTTCAATCATGTGAGCACGAAATCTTTCCCACAACGCAGCTGGATTGCTTGGCTCTCCATGGATCAGAATGAAAGAGAACGCTTTGCGAATTTTAGAGGGAGTTGCTGATTCGCCAAGTTCTTCCATGGTTCGCATCCACAAAGTATCGTCATCCAATAGTCCAAGTGCAATACACGCTTCCCTAAAAGATCTATATAAAATCCCATTAACAGTTCTAAGGTATTCAAAGGAAGTCGCACCAGGAACATGTAACAACAGCACACGTAAGAAATACCTTTCACCCTGCCGAATGCTAGCATTGTACATTCTACTTACAATTTTTTCTGCTCCACGCTGACGTGTCACCCACTTACGTTGTCGTGTTTGAAACACATAATGGTGGGGGATATCAGGATATAAATATTGACGTGCCTGTTCGTCAACACGATTCAATTCGAACCAAGCAGTTAACTTAGTGTGCTCTTGTCCTCTTTCCAGTGCTGCTTGTTCCTGTCCTTCTCTAAAAAAAATCTGCTGCTCATTTGGAAGGTGAACAGGAAGTCGTAAAATTGCATGACTTTGAGTGTGCATTGGAAAAGAGCATAAACGCCACACAGCTTCTGGAGCAGATACATACCTTGCATCTAAAAAAGTTTTGATTTCGTCGTGATCTATTCGCTCATTGATTTCAATATGAGCAGTATCGTGTCCTTTGTAAATGTATTTGTAAAAATACTTGACACTTTTAATGGAAACGCAGGCCTCTAGGTTTATATGTGCATTGTACTTTTTGCTGAGGAAAGGATTGTGTGGGACGATCCATCTGTTGTCAAGATCCATATTCTGAATTCGAACAGTTCTTCCGTCATCTGGTCGGTGATATAAAGGATAGCCATCCACATTTAAAACAGTTCCATTGTTGAACTGCTTTGGAAAATTTTTGCTGCACTTACCATCTTGCATACACGGTGAAGACACATTCAAATGGCCACATGGACCATGGACCATGCAGGATTTGATAATTTCATAAAGTTCTGGTTCTTGATCGCGATTTGGAATTCGTGCTGATATCAATGAATCAATGTCATCACCATTGCGCAACTTAAATTCGTTGCCAAGATGCAACAGCATGTGCACATGAGGTAGACCCCTTTTCTGAAATTCTATAACATCCACCTGTGCTACAGATACACCTAGAACAGAATCTTTGATAATATCGTTTTTAAGAGTTTCCAACTTCAATTTGAATACTCGTGCAACCAGATCTGGCCTATCTGATGCGGTTTGACCAGGCAAAAGATTTTGAACAATTTCAGGCCATTTAGGATTGCATGTAAAAGTTAAAAATAAATCTGGTTTACCTTGTTTTGAAACTAATGCCATAGCATCTAGGTACAATTGGTGCATATTTCTCGGTGAACCTGAAAAGGTAGATGGCAATACAACGATATTACCCGCACGGAGGTTTCGTTCATGGGCAGCTTCCTCCAAATAGTCCATCAGGCCTGTGTAGCTATCTGCCCGTAGTTGTTCTTGGTTCTGGCGTATGAAGTCGAGTCTGGCTCCCTCAACTTTGACATAGCTGTCAACAACAAACTGTTGAAATAGTTTTCCAGCTAAATGTAAAGCAGAAAATTCACGTCTAATGGCAATACGATAAATATAATACTGCAATTGTGTAACTTTATTCCGCCTTTCAGTTGCATGCTGTTGGACGTGATTCATGTTTGGACTCCATCCAGGATCACCTCTAGGAAAAATCATTGGATACATCATGGAGTCAATGTTTGTAGATGTGTAAGGAATATTGCGCAAGGGCTGATCTCTTGGATAAACAACAATATTTCTACCAGCGGGAGGTGCACCATCGTTACCTACAAATACTGCTGCAACTTCTTCGTGATGTGGAGCATTGTATCTCCTCCTGTCTTCACCTTCTCGCATATACATACCCACTACGGAGGTTGCTCTATTTTCTAAAAGCGCCCTTTCCTCCTCTTCCTGTTCAACCTGAGCCAAGTTACGATATGCTGCGGCATAAGGTGAAACTCTATTAATGACTGTTTGTATTTGCTCCATCAAGTCTCTGTTGCAATCCGTATTAGAAGGGTTTTGCATACGTATGTCAAGCGAATTAGCAGCTTCGATAATATACAGTTGGCTAAACATGGGCACTTGGTTTTCATTAGCATGCAGTGCTCCATACCTATGTAGCAGTTGTCCACATATCCTAAAACATGGAGGCCCATTTCCTGGAGGAGGACGTAAGTTAGCTGACAGAGAAGCAAAACTAAATGCATTATTATAGATTCTAATACACTTACGGAAATGTTTACCCAGAGCAGAATCATCAAGTAAAAGATCCCGTAACTCAGGCGGATAATCTAATAAATTAGGAAGTTGTACCTTTCCATTTGTGCAACATTTAAAATTAGTTTCACGGTCGAATTTGATTGCTCCACAATGTTCACATAAAATGTTAAATTCACCTAAAGAATGAATGTCAGGTAAATTATTGTTTTCAATATCAATCCGTGCAGCATTTAAAAAGCGAGCCCTGCGCACTCGTCTGTTTCGGACATATGCTCTTTGGTGTTGTTGAGCATCAGTTGCACGTCGAGCAGCGGCTTGTTCGGGTTGCTCATTGTTTCTCAGAAGTTGGTGATGTTGAGCATCAGTTGCACGTCGAGCAGCAGCTTGTTCAGGTTGCTCATTGTTTCTCAGAAGTCGGTGATGTTGAGCATCAGTTGCACGTCGAGCAGCAGCTTGTTCAGGTTGCTCATTGTTTCTCAGAAGTCGGTGATGTTGAGCATTAGTTGCACGTCGAGCAGCAGCTTGTTCAGGTTGCTCATTGTTTCTCAGAAGTTGGTGATGTTGAGCATCAGTTGCACGTCGAGCAGCAGCTTGTTCGGGTTGCTCATGATCTCTTAGCGACTGTTGTCGGAGGGCTTGTTCTTCAAGTCGAGCAGCTACTTGATCAGGTTGCTCATTATCTCTTACCGCCTGTTGTCGGTGAGCTTGCGCTTCAAGTCGAGCAGCTACTTGATCAGGTTGCTCGTTATCTCTTAACGACTGCTGTTGGTGAGCTTGCGCTTCAAGTCGAGCAGCAACTTGCTCAGGTTGCTCGTTAGCCCGTCGCTGTCTTTGAAGTTGTGCATCCCTCTCCCTTCTCAATTGAGCACGAATCTCACTTTGATTAGCACGGTATCTCCTTTGTCGTTCAGCATTTCTAATGCGACGACGTTGTTGAGGGTCATCAGCAGGGGGTTGTTGTTGTTGATGTTGTTGCCGTGCATCAACTACATCTCTATCAAATTGTGATCTAGGCAATGCAAACCTTTGAGGGATTCCATAGTCATGATCAGAATTCATAACTCGTTGAGAAAAAACTCAAACAAAAGAACAATCTATACAGGAATGTATGTATCTATCTATATAATTTTTATGATCTCCACAAAACAACAGGCCTTGTGTTTTTTGTCAGTTTACCTAGCTAAATAGACAACAATAAACAAAAAAGCAAACACAACTTTCCTTTGTTGTCTTTAGGCAAACGAAATGATCGTTTTTTCTCAACTTTCTTCACTTTCTTTTCGCGCGAATATATGAAAATTTGTTCAAAGCAAACCTGATCAGTTTCCAATTGTTGCCATGACATTGAACGGGGGGTAACAAACGCTTAAAAGTGGATTCACTGAAGGTCATTCTTAAGTATTGTGGGAATATTAAGTTATAAATTGACTTATATTACTCATGTACATATATTTCAGTTAAAAATAATACAATTTCATGCAATTATCGCTATTTTTTAGAAGCCATTTTTTCCGTTTTTATCCCCTAATTTTCTTCATATCTCCGCGATCTCTCCGTTGCAGATCCCCGATTTCTTTCGAAGATTTCTTTCGAAGCGAAATCTACCATTTTGCGTGACTTACAAACAAACAAACAGACAGACAGACAGACAGACAGAGAATTGGCTATTAATATATAGACTAGCCGCCAAGGCGGCGTCGCTCGCCGCCCATGTCCACTGTCCATATATCACTGTATCAATAAACGTAAAATTTCCTTATAAACGGCTCGTACAACTTGTGTTCAACCAGAAGCAGATTCGAAGTCACAACCTCTGGTAAAACCAATTTTTTATCAGTGTAACAATACACTCAAAACGTATAGAGAGAAAACTTCAACTTTTTATTAAATTTTGTTTTAAAAAAGTTACGCGCTCTAACATGGGTGCTATCAAACGTAAGGGCGAAATGGTTTCTCTTCTTAAAAAGATCACACGGGAGGAGAGAAAAAAAGGCACGTGCTTATGGAATAAAGTGAATAAAAAAAAACGTTCGATCTGACTAAAATAGATTAAAAGAAATCGATTAAAACAAATTAAGACAACTATTATGACAAAATCAAAATAAAATATTTTGTTTTATGATTGCTCGAAAAAATGTTCACCCGTCTGAGACAGTCAGGCAAGGATACGTTAGGATACACTGGTAAACCGCACATGCTGCCACGTTCTGCCAAGGCTGCTTTTTATCCAAAATGTTTTATCAGTTAGTTTCTTTGTATTTAGTTGATGTATTGTTTTCAAAGCCAAGTCAACGTGGAATATAAAACTAACAAAATAATAAAAACGAAACGTTATTCCTATTAGTTCATCAGCCAAAAAATGTCACGTTCGATTGGGGTTGCAATGTATTTGCTTCGAACTCACGTCGCACACAAAAAAAGAAATAATTTCGCTCACAACTCAATCTACCATTTTGCGTGACTTACAAACAAACAAACAGACAGACAGACAGACAGACAGAGAATCGGCTATTAATATATAGATTTCGTACCAACAAAATAAAGAACTTTATGTCATTCAGATATAATCAAGTTTATTGGTTAATCAAGTTTTGCATAGTGACAATAATGTTTTTTCCTGATTTTTGGGGAGTACATGACCAGAAATTTAATAAACTAGCCGCCAAGGCGGCGTCGCTCGCCGCCCATGTCCACCTGCTCTGTATCACTGTATCAATAAACGTCTCGCACAACTTGTGTTCAACCAGAAGCAGATTCGAAGTCACAACCTCTGGTAAAACCAATCTTTTATCAGTGTAACAATACACTCAAAACGTAGAGAGAGGAAACTTCAACTTTTTATTAGCTTTTGTTTTAAAAAAGTTACGCGCTCTAACATGGGTGCTATCAAACGTAAGGGGGAAATGGTTTTTCTTTTTAAAAAGATCACACGGGAGGAGAGAGAAAAAGGCACGTGCTAAATGAATAAAGTGAATAAAGAAAAACGTTCTATCTGATCATTAAAATAGATTGAAAGACAACTATTTAGACAAAAGCAAAAAAAATATTTTGTATCATGATACTCTTTTTTTACCTATCGGTTTTTAAACATTTTGATTGCTCGAAAAAAAGTTCACCCGTCTCAGACAGTCAGGCAAGGATACGTTAGGATACACTGGTAAACCGCACATGCTGCCACGTTCTGCCACTGCTGCTTTTATGTCCAAAACGTTTAATCAGTTAGTTTCTTTGTATTTAGTTGATGTACTGTTTTCAAAGCCAAGTCAACGTGGAATATAAAACTAACAATAATAATAAAAACAAAACGTTATTCCTATTAGTTCATCAGCCAAAAAAAGTCACGTTCGATTGGGGGTTGCAATGTATTTGTTTCGAACTCACGTCGCACACAAAAAAAGAAATAATTTCGCTCAAATCTCAATCTACCATTTTGCGTGACTTACAAACAAACAAACAGACAGACAGAGAATCGGCTATTAATATATAGATATATGTTGAGGATTAAACCTTTCTTAAATTTCAAGAATGTCATAGTCTTTCTTTTTTGTAATGACACAGCTATATATTTTTCAGTAATAATCATTCAGCTTTGATTGTACAAACAGTTTTTTATGAAAAGCTAAAGAATGACATGAAGAAAAGCTCATTTTCTTCTTCGATTTTGCAGAAATCCTTCTGCCCGTTAGGGCATCTTGTTGTATATGTTTTAGCTCTAAATCTTTCATTTAATAATTTTTAATGGCGGATCTTGCCTTAAAAAGATTTTAATTTTATTTCTTCGTGTTTTTCTTCCTTGACTGTCTTCCAAACCTGGTGTGATCATGATCAATAAAACCTTTTTATATTTTTTTCTTGTTTTTTTATGTAAACTTTGGCTATTTTTGTTTTAAATCAAAGTTTGAAACGCAGATTTCTAATGGATTTTAATTTTTTTTTTTGAAAAAGTTTGATACTTTCTGATATTACTTGTTAAGCCTTATTTACACTTTTTGAAAGGTATATTAGCATCAGTGTGACTTAGACCTAAGAGATAACAAAAAGTAACAAAGTTTTGTGCATATTTTCGTCTGTTTAAGTGTAGATCTATTTGGTTTGCATATTGTAAGTTGATTTTGAAATGCCGCCAGGCTCCCCAAAAAAAAGGATTTTGTCGAAATATTTAAGTATATAACTTTGCCCCATATCAGGTCCCAAATTAACCAAAACATCTTTTGTTCGGCCAAAAACTTGTTTTCGTTTCTGTTGTTAATGTATAGCTTGGGGGCATTTTTAGCTAAAGCTACATGCTAGTAATAGTAATTTATATGAATATTATCTCAATAATATTTATCTCTTGAATGTTTGTTATCTCCATCATATTAGACTTAATGAGTGCTCTCATCTCACTTTTGTGTTAGTTCTAAAAATATCAACAAAGGAGAAGGCACTCAACAGTATGGTGGCCGAGAGCCGCCAAGTAGAAAAGTTGTGTGATTTCATGAAGTTATGTTTCATTTCATTTAAATATTTTTATTTCATTTTTGTTTTTAGCTTTGTTTTTCACTTGATTTGTATTTTATTTTTTTGTGCAACAAATTAAATTCTCTTTTTGACAATGTTATTTTTGGCGGTTCTCGGCCAAGCAAATTTGATTTCGTTTTGTTTATCATTACCTTTTTTTGGCGGCTCTCGGCCAACTTTTAACTTGCAGTGTTTTTGTATTTTCGCAGCCCGTCAGAAAGGAGACGCCCTGGAAACGATTTTTTTGCAGTATTATTTTCCCGTCAACCTGATCCCAGGGCCTCTTCTCGATTTTAATCCCTAAGAAACAGCAACATATATTTCACCAGGATGATTGGCTCTGATTTTTCTCACTGACCTCTGAGCGAGGAGCAAGAACCCTAACTACAATAAACCGTCGGCACTTTTTCGTGTGTTTGTTGGGGAGTTTGTGAACAGGCTACGTATCACGGATTTTATCACTTTGCCGAGCTTTAGCGAGGGCAATACGTCATCTTTTTTACCCGACTAAGCAAGTACGTTTTTGTTTCATTTCTCAATTAAGACGTCAGTCAAAAACATTGTAAAGAATTTTTTTTTACTCAGCACAAGGATAACGTATATTATATAACATAGTCATTTACATTTTTACTATAATTTTAAAAAAAAGTCACAAAAGGGTGTTTCCCCCTTAATGCGCAATGCTGCATATTTCATCAAGCGGAATATCATTGATTTCGATGATGGCGTGTGGTTGACGACTCTTTCTTTCTCCTCTGATTGCCGCAACCGTATCTCTAATCAGAGAAAATATAATCTTCCTTCTTATCCATGTGGCGGTATCAGCTGTAGAAGAATTGGTTTTAACTGCTAACTTTCCAGCTAGTTTCGTCGTGAAGATGGATGCTTCACGGACCATGCCACCAATTGCACCGAAAATTAATGGCGTGGAGGTTTCATGATCAACCAATTGGATTCTCTGGTTATGTTCCTTTTTTTTCTTTCTCTAGAGTGGAGAACGTAGCAGCGTAGATTTTGATTGATACGTCTGAGCTGTTAGGTTGGAAACCTTTATGTCAAGAAATGCTCTTCTGTATGGTTGCCAAAATCCACGGCAGCTGATATCTGTTCTGGCTTCTTCACTTTTTATTGCTGATCTTGGTAGATCTTCTGATTCTGCTGCAGCAGGGGGAAGTGGTGGTTCGGTTTGGACGTCAAAGCAACACTCATCTAGCAGTTTGGCAAGGAGGTCTCGAAGATGGTTGTGACGAGCCATCATGTATCCGCCAAGATGACAGTTCGTGTTGCAACTTTTGCGACCACAGAATTGAGGGACGTCTTTGAGCTCCCAATTGTAACGCAAGTGAAGCATATCAAAAAACTCTTGTTTCTTGAGGGCAAATCTCTCTTCTTTTATTAGAGGGAGTGTAGAAAGCCAAATTGAAGCCCTATCTAAAACCGGTTGATGTCGTTTACTTTCACCTCGGCGGAAGCCATCGTCGTTTTGAGAGTGCGCCATATTTGTACGAAAGTAACCATCATGACAGGCGTATATCACCTGGCCTTGGCATTAAACCAACATCACACAACAGCACAAGAAACACTTTCAAGATCTCCACTCTGCGCGCTCCCCACGCTGTCCCCGATATAGAACAGCCGTTGTTCCTACCACGTCCACAACAACAACAATGTCCGCTTTACTTCTCGTCAAGGAGTTTTCAGTTTTCAAAAATTTAAAAGCAAAGTTGATATAAAAGCCGAGGTCCGCCAATTTCCACTACTTTAAATTAATTTTTTATTTTATTTTATTTTCGTTTTTATTTAAATTTATCTAATTTTAATGTGTCTAATTTAAACTTTTCTGCTTGGCGGCTCTCGGCCACCATACAACAGCATTTTTTTGCTATCTTCGACTCTTAACAGCCTTTTATATCTGGCAAGCTGTTTGAATTTCACATGCAGATGTCGCAAACATGTCAGACTAAAGCGTTTGCTTCTCACATGCTGTGATGATTGTGTAATAAAATCTACGTGATGGGCTCTCGAGCATGCAGTCTTTAAGTTGCTGATTTTCTTGAAACTTCCTTTTTAATGAATTTTTCGTGGAATTTGACAAATAAAAGTCTTTACCTCTGACTTTAAACGTGGCTTTGGTTTGCTTGGATTGGCCACATGGACAGAAAGGACAAAATGGTCCCTACAGATGAATTAGGTGTACATTTGTCTCTTTTCATGGAAACCAACTATCTGGCAAACAAAAATGGCATACAAGGAAAACATATGGAATTGAATGTTCTTTTGTTTGTTTGTTTGCGCATCCATACTCTGAGCAAGATTTCAGTTGTAAATTCACTTTCGTTTCCAATGATTTACCGCTTCCAATGCCTCATTACAATATGCTGAGTCAGACATCTGTGAATAAGAGGCAATGTTAATATCAACATTCCACAATATCACAAACAAATATGATATTGAGAAGGAGAACCGCATGTGTTACTATGCATTATACGAAACGAAGGAATGAGAAAAACATGAGCTTTCACAAGCAGCCGTTAAATATATTAAATTACTTCTAATGAATCTGGCCTCACTTCGTAGATTCAAAAAGTATGGCAATATGTAACGTCGAAAAATAAAATCATTTGTGAAAGTGATAGTTAGATTTATATTTGGTATTAATCTTATAGAGTATAAGTAGCACATATCAAACGAATATGATAGCAATTTGCTAATCAACGTTACTTTGTTGTATATCTTGCAACAAAAGAAACTACATCGATGTTATTTTATCTTTTTGTGTATTTGTAAGAACGGATCTAGGAAATCCGATCTTGTTTGTCTTACTGATTCATCATTGTTTTCTTCATTAAGTTCTGCAAACAAAACTTGAAATCTGTACAAACGCAATCGTGTGTGATGACGATGGATTTTTAACTGAGCGTTGAACGAAGTGAGGTAAATCGAAACAACATTTTTTTAGAAATAAAAAATAACAAAAACAACTAACGAGGGAGAATTTGAAGTTTTTGAAATAATGATCATCCAACTAAATGTCGGTGGAACAAAATATGAAACATCTAAAGAAACACTAACGAAATATCCAGATTCAATGTTGGCACGAATGTTCGATGGATCTTTACCATCTAAACCAAATGAAAATGGATATCATTTCATCGATGCTGATGGAGAAATGTTCAAATATATTTTGAGCTTTTTGCGAACTGGAAAAGTGTTGGCGCCGGATGATTGTTTGGATCGTTTGGAAGCCGAAGCTGATTTCTATCAACTGTCTAAACTGAGCGAACAGCTGACGAAACAAAGCAAAGGGATTGCTGAGAAAGAGCAAGAGCAAATCATCGTACTTCAATATGAAATATATAATACATTTCGTGGCCAAATGTGCTTTAAAACCAGAGTTTTCTCAAATAGAAATTGTATCTGGGAAAAAGAGATTTCGGATAGAGTTAAAGAGTTCTCGAAAACGAGCATGGAAATTATGTCACTCAAAAACTTTAAGTGTGTATATAGCGAATATGATATCGGAGAGTTAGATGCATTGTTAATTTTAGCATCTAACAACATCACAAATGAATTTGATGTTGATAACTTTTGCCGTATGTGTTTCTATGGATTATGGGAAAAAGAGGAGTGAACAACAAAACGAAACATTGTTCCACAAACAGCAGTTGAATACAGTAACTCTATAAGCAACACTAGAGTATCTTTTAAACACAATTTAAGCAACACACGTATTATTGAATTAATGTTTAAAACATTGTGTATTTCATAGAGGAAAAAACAGAACAAACCTGGTTCGTGCAGTAGACAGTATTTACTGAAAGTGAGACCTTGGGCATTCGATAAGTGGGACCAATTTTCGGTTTTCATCATACATCATCATCATCTGTCAGCCTTTGTCCCCGAACGCTGCGAAAATAAATCCCCACGAAGTAAAAAAAAAATTCTCCCCGCGAAAATTTGTCTCAGTAAAGTAATGTCGTATCTCAATACACCACTCCGATGCGCTTTAAAACCAGCGTACCAGCCCATTAGGAGCCATCGACTGACTGCACACTGGCCTTCGGGCAAGTTAGAGCAATGCTATACGTAATTCTGGCGGTATGTCAACTACTAGTTGCAAGTCGGAGGGCAGAAGAACCAACCTTTCCTGGGATGGAAGCCCAAGGACTAAAAACTCTCGGTTACTTACTTACTTAATATATTCGGCACTCGCAACTAAAGGTCTGTCCAAGGCTGAGAATGGGACTTCAATCAACTTTAATTATGGCGTATGTGAATAAAAGTTGTGATTAAAAACTTAAGAGAGTAAGGGAAGACAGTGTGTTTAGTGTTGGATGAACAATATCTTCGATCATCCGAAAAACATAATTTCGATTAACGTGAAAACACAATGTTCTTCAGTAACTAAGATGTTGCAAGTGTTTCTTGAAAGAACAGACCACGAAAATATATTGGTTGGTGAAAGATAATCTGTGATTATTTCGTCGCATCTTTTCGTTCGAATTCACCTATGGGAATAAGGGTCTTGGCGATGGAGGGCAATAACACCTACATCAGCTATATCAACTTCAAGTGGTTCTCCTCCTTCGTTGAAGCTTCTTTTCTCTTTAACCTTTCCATGGTCAAGTTACTCGTTCTTCTAGAGCGAAAATCATGAGGATTAAACAGAGTGAAGGAGGACTTTCATGTAAGCATGCACCTACCTTCGAAGAAAGTGTGATAGCTTATATTTACCTAATAACAAAACACTCTTGATAATAATACAAAAGCAGCAAGTTCATCATTTTATAAGCTGAACCTGAAGCGGAACATTTCTACTATCTAGTTGGCTCGATAGAAAGTTCATCACTGTGCGAAGAAAACAGATCATAGAGAGCTTTCCTCTCAACTTCTAGAAATGTCTATCACATATCACGTGGTTAGTTCCACTGGATGTTAACGAAAGTACTAGGGTGGCGAAGGTGACGTAATGCTAACAGCCACTTCAGTCTGTGACGTCATACCTTTTATCATTTTCTCCTTCACTTGACCAGTATAGTATTCCTTCATTTTGCTCAAGAAAAACCGTTCTACCACTCCAGCGCACCGGTAATACTCCGTGTCGGGACCGTTGTAAGTCCGACAATTGGCAAAAATTCGAGACATGTCGGCGACGAACAGTTTCTTCGTCGAATAGTAATTATTCTCCAGGCGTTCGGCCATTGTTTTCAAATCTAAAGAAAACGAAAAGACAAAAGTTTCCAAATGAACTTTAGATAGCTATGTCAACCTTATAACCTTCGTCGTCAAGGGCAACAACCGGCCTTGACTACAGAGATCGGTCCTACCTTGAATCTTTGAACTTCGATAAACTCCCCAAAAATAAGTATCGTCAAACAATGAAAAGAAATAGCAAAACGACTTGTTTCTGTTGATCAGAGGATAGAGCTGACGTTTTCGCAAGTACAAAGGGTCACAAACATGAAAAAATCTGATGACAAACATAAGACATAAGACGTGTTCTCCCTATCTTTTTATCTCTAAGCAGTAAGCATTGCACGTAAATGAACAAGCTCAAGAGATATTTATCCATCCAGTAATAGAACATTTACCCATAGGATACTTGATGATGTCATAGTAATCCGGAACTTCCGTTTTTCCAACGGGTTTTAAAAACGGCCAAGCACTTGCGTGGTTCTAAACAAATGAATATTAACAGTTCAGGATAATCGTTCTATTAAAAGCTAAGATGACAGAAAGGGAAACGAACAGAAAGACTTCTTCTTCAACAGACTAAACTAACAGATTGATAAATCAAGCCATGACGTTATGAGGCCTTCCAATCAGATCGAAGTGACGTCATACCTTGACACTATGTAACACGTTTGATAGTGCGTCGTAATGCGCGGCTGGTTCCAGTTCAATATCATTTCTAAACAGCAAAGAAAATAAATAAATACCAATGTACTACAGCTTTACATTGCTACTAACTACACAAGTGTAAACGGTGACTACTAACTATATACAACAGCGTCACACTCTACGAATAACAACACAAGTGTAAACTGTGACTTACATTCCCTTCTGCATTTGTTTCCAGCCTGTTTCCTCTGAAACAAAACAACAAACACGTTGAAACTAATTACCTTCTATCGCATCGGCCAAAACATTTTCGGAAATATGTTCACGCCATGTACGAAACGCAAATTCCGAACTTTTGTCCGACTAAAAATCAGATTTCCATAGTTCATTTCTTTCCGTTGGACATTCTTCGTCGAAAAACTTTTTCATCACTTTAATCTTATCATTTTAATCTAACTTAACGTATTCCAAACAAATAAAACTAAAAATGAAACTTGAACTGAATTCGAAGGGATAAAAATCGAGAATCATGTTATAACTGGAAATGTCGTCTGACATGCGCTGTGACTTCACAGTCACGCTGAAGAACTTTGTGAGAACATGACCCTCAACAAATCAAAGAAGATCCCAAGGCAAGTCCAAAGATACTCCTTCTTGCAGCAAAACAGCATGAACAAACAGTTAAACTTCACACGAACACAAACCTATTCCCGGTATTGTTGCAATCGGTATTTCCCGCACACCATCCTTAAAACACGTCAACCCTGGGTGGACACGCTTGATTTCGTCTTGTTTGGCTTTAATCAATTGCCGAATGATCTAAACGAACCGAGCATTCAATCGAACAAAAATGTCAGTAACGAGTTGTTGAACAGCACATCATAAAGCATACCTCCTTTTGTTTTTTGATGACAACAGAAAATTCTCGGTAAGGGATCTTGTCGTTCAACTGACACTGAAAAAGTCATAATGATGAAGGACATTTTAAAAAAGGCAGCTCCAGGTTTAACTGATGACGATGTTAGTTCACACCAGCTTTACATAACACTTACATGCATTAGCGTTGCACCTTCGTAGTCTTTTATGAAGCCGATGTAATCGCTTTTAGGAATCTTTATGTCCTTCGAAAAGCCCTTCAGAACAAAGGAAGTCGCGAATATAACCTTTTTTAGGAACACACATTAGGAAGTCCGTTTGATTGGGATAACGATACCATGATATCAAGTAAAGGTGAAAAAGTTTTCTAGAAGTGAAAAGCTAATCGAATGCATCGAAATTTCGTTTTGTCAAATGTGTTACAATATTATATGTACAATTCAACATAATGATTAACATATGGAACTCTACAAAAAGCTACAGCTAAATTTCTCCAAGATAATGATTATTTTGATTCTAGGGAGGTCCCCTCAAACTCATAAATAGGTTCTCATATTATGCAATTAAGTGCTTTTTGACTTGCCAGTCCTTTCTCTACACTAGTCAAAGTGACAAAAAGACCTATGTTCGAACACCACTGAACACCATCCATATTTTCATATCAACTGAATCACTTTCACAATTTGTTCCAAATTCGGCCCAAAATGCCTTTTGGAACTGGTCTGACTGTTCTTTTATCTTGGTAATGAAACCTTATATTGCTTTTTTTCATTGTAATTTTATCGCGGGTTAACATATTCAAAACTTCGGAACGAGGCACATACATATGTATGTCGATGTCTACAATAAAAGGTTTTCATGAAACTGAAATAACACTGACCACTCCCCTTGCCCCTCAAAGACATATTCTAATTTCATTCACATTCCATACATCTTTAAATTCAGTTTTATTATGGAAGATCGAAATCATGAAAATTGCAACATCAGTTCTACCTAAGTTGAATTGATAACAGCGTTGGGTGAGGATCGGTGTAAACGAAATCTATGTACCTGCTTCTTGAAATAACCGATTGCGTACTCATCAGCGTAAGTGAGGAAGTTTAAACAGCCGTGTTTGGTGTGATAATCTTTAAGGTGGTTCATCATGTGCGTGCCATAACCCTGCAGAATAAAGTGTTTCAGACGAAAATTCAATTGTCATATAGTTAAGAAAAGCACTAAAAAGAAATGATAAACTACACAGGCTTCAAACTGTCCGATGATAAAAGGGCAAGGCGCCGAATTGGAGTAGAAAATGTGATAATACTTGAACATTTTCTGTGCTTATATTTCTCTAGTGACGTAGCGGTAAAACAGTGTCTTTTTCTTAGTAGCTAGCAGCCAAATTTGTTTCTTTTATTAATAGCAGTACTTAATCTTTACGTAGATGGGATGACACCACTACTTACTACTAAGAATCTCAAAAACAACTTTACCTTCACTTGTTCATTGGAAGACACGGCGCAAAAGACGATCTCGGTGAAATTCTGCGTGGGAAACATTCGAAAACATATTCCGCCGATCGGTCGGCCATCCTTGATCAATACTAACGTTCGATGCTTTCTAGACATTGATTCAATGAATATCACACAAATATCATAAAAGCTATCACTTTAGTACTTTCTGACAGATTTTTATAGCTGCCACAAAAAAATATCACTTTTACAGCTGTGGAGCTCCTTCTATGCTCAGGGCACCTACCAGAATTTTGGTTTAGTTTTACTGATTTCTTCCTCTTTCTCCCCAGACCTTAAAGCAATATTTTAAAGGAGAATTAACGTCAAAATTATGTAATGGTTTTTGTTAAATAAATCGATTCTAACTTTCGACAAAGTTTAATTCATTTTACACAATTCTTTCGTTAGTTATCAAAGTTTGAAGTTTAATCAAAACTCATAGATATGACGTCACAGTTGCACTTCGATATCCAGCTGTAATTTTTACAAATCATATACCTTATGTCGAATTTTTTTTTTTTTGCGTCAGTAAAATTTTGCGAAAATGGATGAACACGGATTTAACGCAACCTAATTTTAGTGAAGGACCTCTAAATTACGGAGAATTGCCAGAACGTAAAAAAAAAAGTTTTGCTGAATTTAAGTCGGCCTAAGGTAAAAAGAGAAGTAGAAGAAGAAAGTTTGCTCTCTTCATGCATTTCTCTATATTTTCTATTATTATATCGTTTTGAATTTTTCAAAAGTTTCTTATAAAAAAATGACTAAAAAGAACTGGTATAATGTGTTCGGAGACTTGCACATTCAAAAGAGATCTTTTCTTCGTATTTGACCTTGTTTCTCTTATTCTGAAAATTTCTGAAAGTATTATCCCGATTTCTAAATTTTCAAAAAAGCAGACGACTTGGGTGAAGTTTGTTTTCGTATCCATCACTCTCACTTCATTACTTTTGCTTACATCAGAAAACCCTATTGACTTTAACTCATCATCGCTATATCGATCTCTCCTGTATAACCATACATTAAATCGTCATCCAAACCTTCATTTGAACTTTCCCAAAGAGTAGTCGTGAGAACAAATGGAAGAATCGATAGCTGTCTTTGAAGACATGTTCACTCATGGTATCTGTCTTTGAAGAAGACATGTTCACACATGATTTTCATTTAAAACGATAAGTCTGACCACAGCTTATAGTCTGACTTTTCGTATAAAGAAATTCTACTACAACTGTGACGCTACAGTGATTTTTTCGAATACTTTATTAAAGGCAAAATATGGTATTTTGTTAAATTTTATAAATCAGCCTTTATTTAAATACACATAAGGAACAATTTAAACCAAAGTTTTATTTTTGACGTTAATTCTCCTTTAAATAATTCAATTTTGAAAACATCAGTGTATAAGGGCAATTTTCATTCTCTTTCTATTCGTTTTCCTAAGTTCCCTGATCCATCCAACATCCTATTATGGTAACAAGATTACTTGTGAAGAGATTAACTAGTTCCCATTCAACCTGCAGGAATGTTCACACATAATTACCAAAAATGATTAGGTAACAAAGTCAAGTTGTTGCCAACTCACGGGTCAAACACTAGCCGGGTTATATACTCTTTCGGCATGCGTGGTAGTTGATGAGAGAAAACGTTCTGCAGTCCAATCAACCAGATCGTTGTTTGACGGGACGGCTTTCGAGATAAAGAATTCCCAATAACGTGAAACTCAATCACGCCCCTTCTTTCCTCGCTTCGAGCTGTTTCGTCGCGGGCAGCTTGTGACGGATACAGACCAGCCTAAAGTTACCGCAAAGCACAATGGATCATTGAAAAACAATTGTTCGCTTGTTTTTATCTAGCCTACTTTGCTGAGATTGGCAGCACTCAGAGCGATGGCAGCGTCAAGCCGATGTGGAGCTCTCATCAATGATGCATACTTAAAAGACTTTTTTGGCATTAACCAAATACCCAACAACACGTTGGTTTCTCAGGTGGGCTTCATCTATTATTCCAGAGAAAAGTGATAGGGGGAGATATTTGATGTAACTAACTGGAAAAACCTTTCTGAAGATTATGATCATTTACCTGTGGTCCAAGCATTTTTGAAGGATCGGTGATCGTCTCGATAACACGAGTTAATATTTCCATACTGATATCACCTAAACCAAAAGGCAAAAAAAAAAAAAAAAAATAAATAAAGACACAGATTTAGAAATACACATAAAACATACAATAAAAACGTTAACACAAGAAATATACATAAAACATACAATAAAAACGTTAACACAAGAAATACACATAAAACATACAATAAAAGCGTTAACACAAGAAATACACATAAAACATACAATAAAAACGTTAACACAAGAAATACACATAAAACATACAATAAAAACGTTAACACAAGAAATATACATAAAACATACAATAAAAACGTTAACACAAGAAATACACATAAAACATACAATAAAAACGTAAACACAAGAAATACACATAAAACATACAATAAAAACGTTAACACAAGAAATACACATAAAACATACAATAAAAACGTTAACACAAGAAATATACATAAAACATACAATAAAAACGAGTTTTTGATATTAATTTTACTAAAATCTTGTTCTAAAACCACAAAATATAAAAGTTAGAAAAAAGGTTCTGAAGTAAGTTTACAGAAGGTAATTTACTGACCAGTCGGCGATGGGAGACAAAACTTTTTCGGCTCCACTGACACCTCATCTGTTTCGACAGTAAGCCTGCGTTTTAAATTACCTACAAAATGTAGATAGCACTTAATTTCACATGAGCAATCATACAAGTTATTTTAAGAATTCATTTCAAACATTGTGTAAAAATGATGATCTTCTATGATCAAGTTTTCACAATCCAATTCATTCGAAACAGATAGCTGCGTTAGTTGAGATAGCTGAGTTAGATGTGTTGCTAGCGGAATGGCTGTTCAATAGACTTTTCACTTACTTGATTCGAACGGTTCCGTTTTTACAGACATCGATCTAACAAAGAAAATCAAAGGGACATATATATATAAAATATAGTGGAACAATGGGTATCATAATTTGAGTTATTTTTTTCTAAATTCACTTATCCTTAACTTAATCCCTAGACATACTGTGATTAACCTGCAATCAAATAGAAGGTCAGGGTTGTAGGAATATCAATCAGTAACCTCAATATTTTGAGATTGGTAGTATCAACTGGCCAAAATGCAGCCATTCCAAGCTGCATGAATGAAGAACAGGAGTTCAAAAAATCAGAAACATATTCATATAACTCAATTTAAACTTACAAAGAGTTTTGCGTTTTGTTCCATGTACTAGCAGAGTTGTTACTATCAAGTGTTTCGGCTAACGGTTGTGTGGAAGACTGAGAAGAACACGTGGAAGAAGAAGAGAAAGAAGATACAGAAATGGTGACAGGCTCGTTCGTTGGCAAGGTTTGTGATGAATTGAAGCTTTCGTTCCATATTGGTGATTCCTGAAGAAAGATCTCTTCTTCAAACAGGGTCAGGAATCTAAACATGAAATTTAGTATCTGATGTCACTATGTGAGAACTAACAAAATGGATATACTTTAAAGGAAGGAAGTGTTTGCGGAAGAAAGTTATGCGGATTTTGCAGTTCATTGACTCCAATTTCAATAAGTGATTTGATCTACCTTATTTCGTGAAAATTTCGAGGGTTTTTTTCGGCAAAATTTCCCCGACGAAAAATTAAACGACGTTTGTCTAGTGAAGTTTTTCTGCCTTAGAATCAACAACGTATAAATTTTTCTTTGTCTAAGTATGAATGACACTGGCAAAAATTGGATAGTAACACAGGAGAGCAAATCTGAGAGATGTAAAAATTACAATAGAACTCAAATTCGAATTCCAGTGAGTTTGTTTACAAAGTGTAGTAACTATCAAAAGAACAACACGAAAATGGCGTCAATCTACTCTTTTAATGCAGTCATTTCCTCGAGGCTTTCGTGTCTATAAAGAAACAAATTCCCCGACGAAATTTTCCCTGTAAGGTACTCTCGTTTGGCAAGCGCAAAAGTTTATTCCCGCAAAAAGGATTCATTTCCACGAACCGCAAAACTTTCTTCCACAAACACTTTCTTCCTTTAAAGTAATAGGACGCTACACTACCTTGGAAAATGAGATAACACTTTGGCTCGAGTGTCAGGCGGTAGTTTGTCTTTTTCGGCAGAAAACTTATCTAACAGCTGTTGCTTCATCAAACTGAACACAGACTTTAAAAAGTTCTGACCAAATATTTGTGTGACATCACATCTTTGCATACTGTCACAAAAGAGGGGAACATGGCAGTAACAGAGCCATCTATAAAGAAAAATTAAACAAAAAAAACATTTAAAATCATGTATGGTTTAGCAATTCATAGATCTTTTTTTCAAGAAACACATCCTTTCCTTTCCCCTTTATTTCCCACAATTCTGAATACTACCCTCCGTATATACCTGGTATAGCTCAGTTTATATGTTGATATGTCGTCCCGCTGAATCCGTTGCTTTCTTGAAGTTGGAGTTTCCAATTTCCAGTGGTTGAGACACCGTAAAAATATTCTTGCTAATTCATGCATTATTTGCCACTCTCTTTGTTGCTGGCCATTAAATTTATGCACCACAAAGTTTTTAACAGCCTGAAAAGTGTAATTCCCATACTGCAGTGGGTGTTGTGACAGGAATTTAAAAAGAGAGTATAACTAGCGATCTAATTCATCAGAAAACAATCTTTCTGACTTCATTTTTTGCTTTTTTTCACTAGCTTCTTTTATTCACAAAATTCGTACAAATAATTTAACATCATCGGCATCTTGGTTGACTGGTTAAACCATTCAAACAAGCACTAGGTTTTAACAGTCTTAAGGAAACAAAACAAAGAATCTAACAAGATTGATCATACAGTCACAACTAATAGGTAGAATGAAAAATTCATAATAAAGACAAATCGCAAGACATAACAAGACAGCATCATTAACAACCTATTAATCACGTTTGGAATGTGCTTTCCCCGCGAAAACCATAAAAAGTTTGGGAAGAGCCATTGCGAAGTAGTGTTATCTTGCTAATTGTGAGATCAAAATATGCATGAAATAAAGAAAAGAGAACAACATTATTTATTGTTTTCACAGTTCAAAAACATCAACACCCTACCATTTCTATACTTGGCTTTTCGAAAGGTGGCTTCCCAAGAGGTCCCTCAACTGATGGTTTGGCCATTTGAGCAATGCACTTTCGCAGCAACTTGAACAAATAAAAGTAAACTTGTTTGTTGTCGCTGTCAGGCTCCCTATGCACACAGAGAAAAAGGTTCTCCACGTCAACAACCATTGACATTAAGTAATTGAGCTGTTCTTCCGATTCATTAACCAAGTGTGAAATATGGTCATTCATTGAGTGCTGGCATGTCCGACAGTTGGTGGCAGGATTTATGAATGCATCAGTACTGCTTCCTTGGTTCGGGTTTTTCCATCCTGTACAGTTACATGATTGATCAAGCTGAAAAAAATTACCTCCTCTTAAATGCTGACAAAAAACTCTTTAAGAGAAGTAAGATTTAGAAAGAGAAAATCCTATTGCAATCCTGCATAAGAACCCTGTACACCTTCATTTAATTCCACATCCATTTTATTTTTGCTTCTTTTTTTTCTTGACCTTATGATAGTTAATAATTGACAATTTTCATGGAACATTCAAAAAAGTATTTTCTGGCACCTTTTCATTTTTTTTATCACCTGTCAAAGAAGAATTTTTCTCCTTTGCTTTACACCAGCAAATTTGGATCTTAAGTCTCAAAATTCATCGGAAGATGACCTCTGGAACGTGAAGGTCGAAATAATAATCAAATCAACTAACTTGTCGATCTCAGTTAGAAATGTTTAAGTTATCATAATTTATCAACTTTCAAGGTCTTCTATAAAGAATATGTAATTTTTTATCAAAAGGGTTAAAACTACTTAGTCAAAGTTATCATTCTCTCTTGCCCATTTACTTACCAGAGATCAAACGGAAAGGCTGCAATGTCTGAATAAAGTTTTCACAGCAATTTTACTATTCCACACACCCTTTAATTTTTGCATGGTTGCAATTCATTGAAATAAGATATAAGAGGTTCGTGAATTTTGAACAACATTCATGACACAAACTCTTCTATGCCGACGTTCAGTTCATAACAGATTAATAATCAGATTAATCATTCTGAATTATAGAATCATCAACAAAATCAGGGGAGGTGATTCTGTTATAGTGGCATGAACGATGTTGCATTGTTAGTTGTTGTTCTTAGTTTAATCATTTCTGTGACAAAGACAAAGACATTAAAAGTTACATAGAAAGTGCTTGTGCTTGAATTCGTTCAAATTGAATCAGGGTGACAAATTTTAGCTGCAAATAGAATTCTTATTTCTTATGACCACATATTGAAACATCCACGGCCAATGACTACAATGCTGTTTTTAGTCCACAAACAAAAAGTGATGTGATATAAAAAAAAAATTATCTAAGGATGATTTTCTTAAACTTTTATTTATCACTGCCATTGTCAAATTTGTTTTGACAAAAATTACTTTAAACAAGTTGATGGTGTTGCTATGGGATCCCCATTAGGAATGAACGTCACTAAGAGAATTTAAGTATTTTATCGAAGGTATGTGGATGACATGTTTGCACTATTATCGTTACCTATTCATGTACAACAATTTAAGGAAAAATTTGAATTGCCAACAAATTAACATAACATTTACATCTGAGACTAAACAAATAGCTTTTTACCTTTTCTTGACATTGATGTTAGTCAGATTGATAGGTTTTTTTCCACCAACTTTTGTGTTATTTACTCTAAGTCTTATTGCTAATGAATATAAGTATGGTCTTTTTTCTAAACTTCTTAATCGTATTTTCACATTGTTTCTAATTTTAGATTTTTCATATTAAAGTTCTGAAATTGAAAGAAATTCTATATAAGAATGAATACGCTAGGAGCCTAGTGGATAGGGGTATATATGTGTATCTTTTAAGAAAAGGTTTTTGTTTGTATTATAAATCCTTGCACCAGTCTTCTGAATTAGGAAAAATGCTGACAGCAAAAACATGCCGTCGTATTTGAAAATTGCGATGGCAGACCATTATTTAAAGGAGAACTAACGAAAAAATCTTGGTGTATGTTTTTTCTAACTAAATGTATTCATTCATATTATAGAAATAATTATGTATTAAAATATTTGCACTAGCGTTTTTTTTTTTTTTTTGGTCCAGATTCACCCCCTAAAATCGGTAATTTCAGGAATGCTCATCGCCATTACGTTACAAAAGCCAACACAGTTCGTAATCAAATTTCTAACTTGTGACGTATATATGTGAAAGACATAAAAACGCCATACAGAAAAACAAAAATGTCTGATTTGAGTTCCTGTTTTTCTACATTAAATAGAAAATATTTGATTGGGAAATCAATTCGATAATGAAGATATAAGAATTAAATACAGCCAGGATTTATCTCAATCTTAAGTTTCTAGGGTTTAATTCTGTAATAATGCATATGTCCATGAACTAAACAGGAAATGAGAAAAATAAGGATGAGGATAATGAACTTGATTCTAGCAGAATAATTTAAACTACTGGTGCAACTGTAAACAAACGCTGTGATACTGTCAACTCTTTGCAAATGTAACTAAATGCTGCAAGGACTTTGATAATTTGCCAAGTACGATGTTAAACAATATCGACTGCATAACGGAGCATGAAGAATATATACAAAACATTGTGTTTGAACAAAGTTCTTCTTGGGAGATCATGTTCTGCATCATCATAGAAAGAATAATTTCAACAAATTCCATGTCATTCATAATAAGTGAGATACTTGTATCGTAATTCAGGGTACGAATTAATGATTTGTGATTCGTGATAAATCCAACACCAACATAACATCTAGACACCAATACTTTAAAAATTTTCCCCTCCGCGGACACCATGGGGCCGCCTCAGGGAGTCACTGTCCTAAGCTAATCACTAAATTATCACGAATCACTTTTGAAGTGTTAATTTGAACCCTGTAATTAATTATAATTACTTAGTACATCTGTTTCTCATTTTCTCATCAACATACAAAGTCATTCTTGTCCCTCCTTAGGCCAGTGTTTAAGACTTACAATTTCACTTTATTTATGTCTTTGTTTTCAGTAAACTGTTTTTTATGCTTCATGACTTTTTGTTAAACTTGGTTTACACCATCAGAGTAATTTTTCTTTATCAGAGGAAAAATTAAGCAGTTTGTTTTTTATAGAAAATACTTGATTTACATCGAGTCAAAATTATACCACTTGGTCGCATTATCATGAATCTTTGGGCAAAGGGGCACAAGTTGTTATTCTGTGCATTGTTGAAAAGGTGTGAGAATGTTTTCCTAAAGTTAAAACCGGCCCTCGTTGATATGAATAATTTATGATTTTAACAAAAAAGTTCAAGGAAGATGGAAAAAATATTTAAAAATGTACTTCACATTTTTTCACCTTACCATAACAAGAGAGTACTCAGACAGACTGAAGTTTGCAACTTTGTTACATCATTTAGGCATTTTATGATTGATCCAAGATACTGCCTTGTGAATAAACATTGATATATACCAAATAATGGTTAGGATTTTCTAAATTATATCAGGTGTTTCTGAACGTTTTCTGGCATCTATGACTCCACTACAGGCCAACTCAAATATAAAAAGGCAGAAATACAGATTTTTTTCACTCTACTCTTTTAAGAATTTATTTCATTATACTATTAATAACTTTATGTATCCTCTTTTTGTTTCTCTCACTCATTCACAAAATGATGATCGCATAAATACGTCACAAGGTTTAAAAATTAATGAACAGGATGCCTCTTTATAATCTATCATGGCGACAACTATTTGAGCTCTTTAATTGTAAATATCTCAAGAACTAAATCAAGAACTAAATCTCACAGTTCACCTTCGGGTATTAATGAACAAAATAAGTCCAACTTGTTGACATTCGTTAGTTCTCCTTTCAGACAGCAAAAAAATGCCACCATGTAAGAAGTTAACAAAGACAAAACTTGATTGGTTTATTCCAATAAAATTTTTGGTGTAGAGGGTAATAAAACAGAAAATAAATACTTTATAAATCATAAGTGTTATCTGGAGCAACAAGTTACAAGACTAAAAATTGTACACCACAGGGGATTTACTGTGAATATGTGTTATTATTTGTTTGATTAACCATAGTTTAAAAACAACGTTCCAACATGGATCCAACTATAAAGAGTGCCTGTTCCCCTTACCACTATGTGCCCCTTACTGCTAACTTTGATAGTTTGATAGTGTATTTCCTTCATTTAAAGATTACAAAAACTTCTTGTTATTTGAAAATATGTATATACATTCAGCTATCGTTATGAAAAGCTTCAAAGTGAATACTGACTTATAGAATAAACTGTAACACCGGGTAGCGATCATCGTGAAAAAATTATTTAAAATTGGCTTCTTTGACAAGTAAATGCTACAAAATTCAATGTCATAAATAATGGAATAGATCGATTCCTTTATTCCTCTGTCGTCTTGAATGCTACCAGCATCTGACATTTTATCCACACAAACAGTTTTCTTGCATTATATATTGTGTACGCGAGTAAATCATCCAAAGTTTACAGTAAGGTATCTAATTCTGTAACCAGGTGTCCTTTCTCTGCTATATAGCAACAAAAATTGTTCTTGTTAGCACTGCTTTCAGCTTGATTATTCAAGCAGTTAAATTTTTCACACAAACATTCAATTAGCGGCAAATACCATGCTGATAATATCACCCATAGATTCATCATTCAAGAAACGTGGGTGAAAATTCTTTCGTAAAACCTTTCACCCAAAGGACGCATTGTCATTGTTTCTATTTCCTTCATGTGTGGGTGAATCATTTATAAAAGTCCGACTTTGATTTGAAAAATGTTGTAATAATGGGTGATCATAATCATTAATAATATTATTATTAATTTCATAGCTTTCTCTGCACGCTTACAATAGTGCAATTCCCAATACGTGTCTAGATTTTTTTGCGATCGAGACAGCACTATTGTTTTCTAAAAACACTTTGCCGCTAAAAATATGGCTGCCTTCTATTTGTAAACAGTAATGACATGTATTTTTATAAACCTGTATCTGTCTTACATCTGCAGCAGAAGGAAAGGAGTTACAATGTTGTTATTTGCATCACTTTTGATGAACATGAAATTAGTTAGCAGAAAGAAGAACAAGTTAGCGGAAAGAGGAACATCACGCCGATGATGTTTGCAATTATATACGTTTTTTTATCGTTTATATATTCTCCTCATGTTTGTTCTTGTTGATTTGAAATCTAGAATGACTAACTGTGGTGCTAAATCCATTTAGCAGTGTTTTCACGTTTGCATTGACGAATTTTGCGGTACGAAGTAAGGGGACCAGGCACTCTATACATAACATACAAGACAGAATTCCCCCACAACACAGCCCACCACCACAACAAAGTGAAATTAATTCATTTTACTCCATGTTTAATATCACAGAATGAATTCTTCCCAGAGCATTTTACAATTTGGGCTTTTAACTAACTAACTTGTAATTTAACCTTAATAATAGCGCTTATTATGAAAAGTCAAACCTTGCATGACGAATACACTGCCAGTTTTTCAAATTTTTTTGCTCTTGGGAAAGCTTTCACTTGATTCTTTTTAAGTGCGATTCTTTGTACGTTAGTTGGTCTACTCAATTCACCAGCCGTAATGTTAGATGTCTTTTTAAGGTTTTGTTGCTGCATTTCTTCTGTAGAAATTCCCATACGTTCTTTATCTGAGTCCATGCCACTGCTTGATGCTGCCATATTGGCTTGAATGCTGTGCTGTTTGTCTCACTTATACAATAACTTTAGTAAGAACTTTTTGCATAAAGAAATGTGAGTGGAGGTTCAAACCTCTTCTATATTCACCGACATCCATTCTTAGGAGAGAAACGGTCAGTTTCTACGAGCCTTTATTTAGAAATGAATGGTAAGTCGGTTCTTTTTGTATGCTTGGGAAATATCTGTCGATCAACTATGGCAGAAGGCATTCTAAAACACTTAATAAGTAAGAGAAATGATGCAGTTGAATGGAAAATTGACAGTTGTGGAACTGCGGATTTTAATATCGGAAACCCACCTGATAGACGCACATTAAAAACTTTAAGAAGGCACAACATAACAAATTATGAACATTCTGCAAGGATGTTGCAAGATTCGGATTTTTCAGAGTTTAAATGGATTTTTGTTATGGACACCTCAAATTTAGAAGATATTGAAGGAAAACCTTCAACTCCACAAAATAAAATCATGTTGTTGCGTATGTTTGATCCTGACAAAGATTGTGAGGCTCCTGTTATCATTGATGCATATTATTATGATGATTCATGCTTTGAGCTGTGTTATCAGCAATGTTTTAGGAGTTTGAACAATTTCTTAAGCAAAGAGTTTCCATAAATTCGCATATATTGTTTATTTGATCATCTTTTGAGAGGTGTCAGTGAAATGTAAAAATTAACTTAATTTTACATGTATTTTTGCCTCTTTATCATAGGAATTTATATTTTGTATTTAAGATTTGTGTGATTCACAGAATATTGTACCTATTATATATATAATAATTAATTTCAAATTTAAATACACAGTAGATCCAACCACTCAACCTCATGTTAGTTGTTGTATTGAACCATTTTGTTTATCATCAGCATTTCAGTTAATAAGAAATATATCATGAATAAGTGAGCAATCCTTAATACCTGCGTGCAATACTGTTTTTACAGAGTCCGGGCGTGTTCCACTGAAGTGCATCCACCTAAAAAAAGTTTTTTTCCAAAGCCAGGTGTGTTAAATAACTTATATATCAGCTTTATAAAATATTAAGCCTAAATCAGATTTTGCCCATTATAAATCTCAAAAATTCAAGATTCAAGATTATAAGTCATACTAACACCTTAAAGGGGAAGTTCAGTCTAATTTTTCACTTCTTATTTTTTCGTTTTAACTTGTAATGCTTTGAAAAGTTAGAAACCCACTTTTTGAATTTTTGAAAATGCTCTTTTCGTTCAAAAGTTATTAAAACTTTTAGATGCTGAAAAATGATTTTGTTCACAGTTGAAACAGATGTTCATTATGAATGATAAAATGACGTCACACCGTGCAGAAAGAACTTTTACGTGAAAAAAACTCACTAGTAATACATCGTTTTATTTTTATTTTTTAATTCGAAAAATGCCAAGTTACTCTGCGGAAGAAAGTTTTTGCGGTTTTGGCTCGAATCGCAAAAATTTATTCCCGCGAAATATTGCAATATTGGTAAACCGCAAAAGTTTTTTCCCGCAAAATTTTCAAAATAATCCCAATTTTTGTTAATTATTACAAGAGAAATCCCTCCGACCTAAAGCCTGTTTGTAAAAGTTCATTGACTCCAATTTCAATAAATTATTTGATCTACTTTATTTCGTGCAATTTTGAGGGTTTTTTTCGGCAAAATTTCCCCAACGAAATTTTTTCCCCGACGAAAAATTAAACGACGTTTGTCTAATGAAGTTTTTCTGTCTTAAAATCTTCAACGGATAAATTTTTGTTAGTCCAGTATGAATGACACTGACAAAAATTGGATAGTAACACAGGAGAGCGAATCTGAGAGATATAGAACAACACGAAAATGGCGTCAATCTACTCTTTTAATGCAATCATTGCTTCGAGGCTTTCATGTCTATTATTTGGCAAGCGCAAAAATTTTCCGGCAAAAAAAAAGTGTTAACTGAGGAACCGCAAAAGTTTTTTCCCGCAAAATGCAAAAATTTTGCGGTTCCGCCAAACCGCAAAACTTTCTTCCGCAAACACTTTCTTCCTTTAAAGTAATCGGTCCACAAATTGTTCTTTCACATTTCACCAAAATTACAAGTCAAAGAAAATAACCGGAACTTCGTAAAAGATGGCTTCCCAACATAAAAATGAAGTAGAACTCTGCCAGTGAAATGTAAAAATTAACTTAATTTTACATGTATTTTTGCCTCTTTATCATAGGAATTTATGAAAATTTATGAAAATGAAGTAGAGCTCTGCCGAACTCTGCCGAACTCTGCCGAAAGACTCAGGGTCTTACATCTTTACCCAACACTGATCAAATCGAGACGTATCGTTCTCTGTACATGTTTTTCCCCAATCGACAGCATTTTAGCAGGAATGGCATAGTGGTACGAACCTGACGCTATTAAACGCTGTTGATCTTCAATTTTTCTCTCCATGAACGGTACGTAACTCTCATTTTTTTGTGGGAAAGGTGTCCTTGTCGCCCATAAAGCACACGATGGAATATCTTTATGTATCCCTTTACCAAGCGTATTGTGTATCCACCAGGTGTATGTATTGTCTATACGCTGTAAATCTCAAAGTTCTGAACAGAATTTTAGTCTTCATAGATTAGATAAAGGGAGATTTTTATCAAATAGAAACATAACACAAAACATAGTTTTTGTTCTAAGGAGACCAGAAAATTTTTCAATTTTGTTCCTTATAGATAGGCTAAAACAAGCATGTAACTTTGCCTTTCATTTTTTAAGGTTGTTGAAAAATGTGACGATGCATCAAGATAAAACAGGGAAATTTAATTTTGTAATATATTTTTATACATGCTAGACTGAAGTAACAAACTTGGTTGTGTACATCTGAAAATATATGTTGCTTTTCAAATTTGTTGGTGGTACCTACCCAGCCACCCTACTTCCGACGACCCTTTTTCTGAATTTCATTGTGCACAAACTTTCCCTGTAGGTACTCATAGGTTTGCAAAATTTTCCAGAAAGACACCAACCTGCGCTTCTTATAGGTAACACATGCTGCTCTTCATCGTTTTCGTTTCCTCTTCTTTGCTACTACTTTTAAGATTTCTAACATCTCTTTGTGGTTCAAAATCAAAAGGTGTAAGTTATCAGGTATATTTTACAAACATTCATCATTTTCATCGAAAGAGCTATTAGTTTATTTTTGATAAAGCTTTTTTCTTTGCACATATGCTTTCTGCACGGAGTGACGTCACACGCTGAACAGATTAAAAATCTTATTTTTTTCAATAGAAAAACATGACGAAAAAACGTTTTTTGAAAGAAATGAACGAATAAGATTATTATATTTTGAAGCTTTGGTATGGAATAAACCCTCTCAGGCGAAAAAAAATAAGGGCGAACTTCCCCTTTAACATTGAAATTGCTTACTTTAAAAGAACTAAATTTCGCAGGAACTAAATTTCACGGGAGTTTGATTTCACGGATAAAGTCAATCGCGAAATTTAATTCCTGTGGACTCATTTTCAAATGGCTAATTACCTATCCAATTGCAATGTTAGGTGCTGCTTTGACTTAATCTTGAATTTTTTCAATTTCTTGAAAAGTTAGTGGTAACGTTGCTTAAAAAATGACCATTTCTTAGTAGTTATGTTGCCTAACGTGTTGCTAAGTATTAATCGAAAATATATATATATGTCCGTCTTGAAAACCTTTGTGTACATTTTAGTTTCTTAAGCTATGCTAGTGTTGCCTCATTTTAAAATTCCATGTAGTTTATCTAATGGTAGTACTGTAAGTTAAGATTTTGAGAAAATGTGCTAGTGTTCCTTATAAACTTGGTACTTCTTTTTCATAAACAAATGTGCAATATCATAGAAATATGAAATAGATATTTCTATGGTAATATTTGTGTTGTTAGGAAAATGTAAGAGATATTATTGAATGACTTTAGGAAGAACTTTGAGCACGCAAATATAAACTATATAATTGCATTTGATATGCAATAACTAGTTTTCTGGGAGACATATTTTTTGTATATTTGTTTTGCAGCTCCGCTATTGTTAATAATTGATAAAGATACAGAGGAAGAAAACTACACGGTCTATATCTACTATGAAAGAGATAACATTTGCACACGTGGATTTACGTGTATAGTATACACATGCAGATATGTTAAGTCCTTCACATTAGATATAGTAAAATCTATTATTTGATTGAATAAATGAAGTGTCGTGATAATAACATTGAAAAACAAATAAGGATAATATCATTTTCTCCGTATAATTTGACAAGATATAATCTTTGGTTAGGTGGGTTTGCATAGTCAGTATTTTCCAGCAAGATTGAACTTGATCATGAAAAAATGCTCTGCAAATTATCTATGTATTAGATCTGAGCAAAATTTCTTTATGCTGTGGAAGTAATTTCCTTCTGGTCTACCTTTTTTTGCGTGGACTAATTTTTGCGAATTTTGGCCAAATTCTCAAAAATAAATCCACGCAAAACGTCAAGACATGAACGATTCGCAAAAAACATCCACGCAAAATTTTATGATTTTAATCGCTCATTTTTTGGCTCTGTGTACCTTTCGTATATTAACTATTTCCTTGTACTTATCAAGCGCCTATTGACTTCGCAACGTGGCAGGCATGGAAATGGTGATTTTTGCTGCTGCTATTTCTAAGCTATATTATAAAATAGACGCATTGCACTTTGTTCACATTCGCAAAAATAAATCCAAACATTTTCCTTGAGAAGCTCTGACTCGCAAAAATTAATCCACGCAAAACACTCTCAAACCGTAGCTCACAAAAATTAGTCCACGCAAAAATAAATCCCCTTAAGGTAGTTTTCCATGTTTTTCTCTTGCATTCTTCATTAGGCTTAGTTGCGTTCATGAAAACAAAAGAAGCCTATTATGTCATTTAGATAATGACTTTTTCTATTCATTTCAATATCTCTTTCTTATCAACTATGGTGATGTACTTTTTTCCTGATTGATGGTGTGAAACGAATACTTTTCAGATATAACGACAACTTAAAAGCCAGATATCAGCCTTTGTAATGACGAATAATTTTCCAATATTGACAGGTAGTCCTAAAGTTACAATGTTTTCGTTGCATAATTGTGACGTTTTCACATAATTTTGCTAATTTCTACTGATTATACATATAAAGTCCTTCCGCGATCTTTAATCATTTCGGAAAATTGATGCGAAAGAAATTTTTACACAAGGAAACGCCAAAATTATAACAATTATGTGAGATGATAGCATTTATAACGCTATTGGACACTAAGCAGTTCAGCAATACCGCGCATAACGGATAGCACATTGGAAGAGTTTGAGTTCACTGTCTTTCTGTCTTATACTCCGCGCTGAAACACTGTCTAATGCAAGTTCTTGTCCATCTCATTTTCATATTCATTTCCTAAGATTTCTCCCGTTTGTCTACAATAACTCAAAGCCTAGACTGATCGACGCTTGAAGCTATTATAATGCATATTAAATATTTGCATGACAATATTTACACTTTCAAACACGAAACGTTGCTACCGATACGCTACCTGTACACAGTGTGAGTCAATATTGTTTTGACATCATTCTCTATGGTTTCAACTTTCTGTAATTGCCATGTTGTTTTCGCTTTCCGAACATCAATGACATCATAAGGTGTAAGAATATGAAAGGTGGCATTTATAATTTTAACAAAGTAAAAATAGGGCCTGGGAGCTTTGTAGTTGTGGACCATTAAAACACTTCAGATGGCTTATTACCCACAATTTTTGCTCTTCTCTCCCGAAACTGCCACCAAAAAAGTCAGTCTTTTTTCAAACAATATTTGAGTATGACGAAGCCTGTGCTGTTTCTAGACGAATTTTGATGAGGCGTAACCATGGCCTCCTTTATCCAGTTCAACAGAGTTTTCACCTCGCAACCTTGTAATGATTACTTGTTTTTGTTTATCTATGCAATGGATGATCATTGATAAAAAAAATCACCTTTACGGTCAAGGAACCTTGAAATGAATATGACAACATATGCAATGGAACCATAGTTCACATCTTCGTCTCCAGTGGACATCCTTTATCTATACTTGTTAAGGCGTTAGATCCTAGATACGAAGTGGGATACACTCAGCTTGCAATAATGACAGAAGTATAAAAATCAACACAATTAAGCTAGTCAGCTTTACATGATTGACACTCTTAAATCGAGAAAGTATTACAAAATGTTACACTAAACATAATTTTCTGTTATGTAAACAAACTAAAATGTTTGATCCTGAAAAACATTGAATCATGCGTAACCTTATGGTATCTTACACAATCAGCAGTAGAATGGCTGTTATTTAAAAGGTAAAATTGAAATCCATGTTCACAAAAGAAGATTTGTTCAAGAAAGTTCCCGACAAAGCCGTTAGAACACTTCACATTGACGATACTAAAGTACTAAATTGTCCGCGGCGCAAACCGGATCTGTTCGCAAAATACGTGAAAATATTACGTAGAATTTTTGCAGCGATGGTGTACATGTTAGTACCTTTGAGTGCGACTGCTGCGACCCGTTTCGAGTCACAGTCGTGTCATATCTCAATACTCCACTTCGATGCGCTTTAAAAGCAGCGTATCAGCCCATTAGGAGCCATTGACTGACTGCCCTCGGCAAGTTGGAGCAATGCTATACGAAACTCTAGTGGTAAGTCAACTAATAGTTGCAAGTCGGCGGGCAGAAGAACCAACCTTCACGGATGAAAGCCCAAGGACTAAAAACTCTCGGTTACTTACTTACATACTATTGTTTAGCGGACCGATCCGGCCCGGTCCGCGGACAATTATCCGAAGTGGATATTCGCCTTAATGCACTCGAAATAAGCATGTAGAGTAATGATTTTCCTTTTGATACAAGAATAAAACTATCAAGTTGAAACAGTTAATAATAGTAGTAAAGTAGAGTAAAGAATTCATTTTTTTTTAGAGTAACTTGGAATTAAGTTTAATTGGAATTAACAGACCGGGTATACAAAACCTCAAAACATTACACTTTGCGTAAACAACATTGACTGTCTTCATTAATATGGACATTTGATAATGACAACAAACAAAGCAAAGTCCAACTTAATCAGAATCAACAAAGAAATATTTCTGTGGTTTATGTACTTTAGTTAAATTTGACAAACCTCATAGAGCAATGCTATTTTTTCGGGGTTGTTCTATCCACTCACTGCTGTTCGAGTCTTTGTTACAAAATATTCTAAAATACCTGACACAAACCTTGCTGAATAAATATTGAAGAATAAATATTGTAAATATCGTAGGAGCAGTCAAAGCCTCATGTTCAATGCAATTAATAGTTATGCCATTATGTATGTGGAAGACAACGTCATAACATTTTTTATACATAAAGAAAAGGGAATTTTTCGTTGCTCTTAAAGGTCTACCACTTAGAAAGAGAGACATGGCGTAATTTCGTTTACTGGTCATTGTAAATTTATGGTATTTACCATGATGTTTGACTGGACTCAAATTGTCAGATCAAATGTATATTAATTTATTTTTTTTACATAATAAAAGTGCTACTCATTAAGTTTTGCCACTATTGAAAAACGATCCCTCTTTACTTAAAAATGTAATGTTAGATCTAAATTTTATAGCAGTGGTCAAATAACTGATTCTGTAAAAATGATACTGTGATCACGTTAATGTAAGGGCAGTGATTTTTCGAAAGTCATGGCATTTCTAATCAACTGCAAAAAGTAAATAAAGTTTCTTTAGCTGACACTTGTTTTAGTATTTTTCGATTTTCGTTCAAGTGCATTGTCACCATTGTGTTTACTTAGCAAAGGGCTTAAGCAACCATTGCAATAACATCTTGCCTCGAATACATTTTAAAAAAAAAACAAACACATGTCATAATTTTGTATCCTAACACTTGCGAAATCGAGGAATTTCTCAACCAATCCAAATTGTCGTTTGATTTTCAATCGACCAATCAGAAAACGTCCACTGTAGTTAACATCGAATCAGAGTCAAGGAAGTCAGACGTCCTTGAACGCCATAGGACAATTTTGCAAGAGCACAATGAAGGTTTTATGCAACATCAAGTGTTATCTTACCATTTATGGGAACGACGTACATCTCTAGTCCAACAAACGTACAAAGATTAGACCGATTTTGTCACTGATTTCATTTCAAAAACAACTGTGCATAACATAAATAGTTCAAGGTTTTGAAAGTTAGAGACAGTCTTTATTCTTACTTGTAACGCAGATGCATGTGTAGTTGATTATGGATTTCAAATTCGATATACCGTCAAAGCCGTGGGTTGTTGAGCAAGGAATACATTTTGACCTGAAAAAATGGGAACGTAAAAGAAAATGGACTATGCGTGTATTCGTCTTAGAATGCTTAATGCTTGGTATGGAGTACTCGGTGACATTTTTGACACTGTGGTTGTATTTAAATACTCTAGTAAGTACAAACTATCCAACACTGTTCTACAGCTTAGTGGCATCCTCTTACTTACTCGGTGCCGTTGTTTTTTCTGTTATCGTTGGCCGTTGGGTGGATAAAACGCATAAAGTACGGCTTACCTTTCTGATATGCAACACTTTGGTGATTATTGGCAACATTGTATATGCACTTCACTATTCCCCATGGCTTTTGGTAATTGGACGACTTATTTCCGGTGCAGATGGACCACTACGTTCAGTTATTTCCGGTGAAGTAGCACGTGTCTACCCCGTAGAGAGCGTATTGGGTAAATTTTCCACGATGGGGATGGCTTTTGCAATCGGTTTCATCATGGGACCAGGCGTCAACTTTTTGTTCACAACTGTCGATTTCACAATTGGGACTTGGCACGTGACGTATGTAAACGTCATCGGTATATATATGGCGTTCTTTTTCTTTATCACTCAACTATGTGTGATCTTTATGGTCAGTGATCTTTCTCGCGAATACGATTTGAAAGGCGAGGAAGAGAAAAGATCGAAATCAGTTAAAGTCTCATATTTTCAGAAAGAAAAGTCTGCTTGTCCCTCCACCGTAGTTGATTACACAGATCCACCCGATGGGGAGTTATTCATTCAAGGCGTTGATAATGACTATACAGCGGTGAATGATCATTCGAGAGGCAATTCGTTCATAGGAGGGGGTAATTCCCGAAGTAGTTCCTTTATTGATCAAGCCTCTGTGCGTAGAGCACGTGCAGAATCAAATTTCAAATACGCAAAACTGACCGAATCGGCCGAACAAGAAGAAGAGGCGATGTCGGCGTCATTGAAGAAACGACGTCGCGGTATCGGAATGGAAAAACTCGAACGTACCAACCTTTTCTCGCAGTCGTTTAACAGATCTGATTGCTTCGCAACTGCCAGCATGCTGCTGATACTACGAAACGAACAGGAAAGAGCGCCCTTACTTGAAGAGTACGAGACAGGCGTTGCGTCTTCGTCCGTCACGCAGGTACTGAAACAAATGTTAACAAACATTGATGCGATGTTAGTAATTATATTCACGTTTGTGTTATGGTATTGGATGGTAGCATTTGACATGTGGTTGCCGTTGATGGTGATTGACGTCATGAAGATGGGAATCAACGAACTGAACGGCATCGTGTTCGGCTTCGGTTGTATATCTGCCGTCATTTTGTTCATACTCTCCTATAAGTCCTTCTCAGACAGAACACTTTTCAAATTTAGCTTAGGATGTATGGTGTCGCTAGCCCTAATGGAGGTGATCTTCTTAAGCTTCAAGTTTTATCATTCTAGCATTGCGTTAAACGCCGTTTTGTGGTTTATCTGGGGCACACTGTTTGCCATAGTAGTGGTGATGGACGAAGTGTTTCTTGTTGGTGCCCTGGCGAAGATGGTAAGCTCCAACATTCAAACATTTAGTGAAAGTATCAGACTAGCCATGTCACGTTTTGGGGCGTTGTTAGCCTTGCTTACGTCTGCCTTGCTATTCAAATGGGTGGAATATGTTTGTCTAGTTGGCGTTTTATTTTCCAGTGTGGCGTTGGTTCTGTTATTGTGGCGTCGAAAGACATTAAGTTCACCGAAAGTAGTAATACGATGAGAACTTGATCACCGCAAGATTTGTTTCTCTTATCACAGGAATGAAATGCTCAAATACTCTGTGTTTATGTTTGGTGATCATGTTACAAGAGAATGTCATCCTGACATCCATTGTCACACACCTTCATATACAAATCGTGTTTATACGCGTCACGAAAATTCCCCCTTTGCAACTGTTATGCAACTTTTATGGGAAACATTTCAAGGTTGTTCTTCTACTCCGACACGGCGTGATCTATAACACGGCGTCTACGAACATTTTTGGCGTTTGTACGACCATGTCGGTGTCACAGTTTTTATTGTTAACCTAATCAATGTTTTTAGTATCATGTTATCATATAAATATATACGTGTTGTTTGAGTCTACTTTATATTTTTGTTTTTTCTGAGGCTTTGAGAAGAAAATGAACCTTAATTAACATCATTGACAATTGCAATGTGCTGACGTCAGCATTTCTAATCCCTCTTATAGACCAATAAGAAACAAGCAACTTAAAAATATCAAAATAGCAAACTAGCAACGTAAATCAATGATTGAGTCTCTCTTGCAGATTCCCTTGCAGGAAATTGCTGATTTAAGTGTTTTTTCAAATCTTCATAAGAGTTCATTATCTTTAACTTAACACTCTTCTCCATAAAAATCGTAAATTATCTATCACAACAACATTCGCCTCGCTTTCAAGTGGAATAATAACGATCCTTGTGTCATTCACAAAGTTCTTTTATTATGATGAATTACGTAATAATTATTTAGATTAGAAGCGAGGCGCAGGCTGTGACGATAGATAGCATATGATTATTGTGTACATTCAAACAAACAGTTATTCTTTGGGCTTAGAACCGGAAGAATCGTTGTGGAAAAACAGTATCTGAAACTACCCAATCTCCATTTATCAAGAAAATTCGCATGATAGATAGCTTTTATTTCACAAGAAAATTCAGGCGCATGCCAATTTCTGAAACAATAACTTAGATTTTAGTTCGATCTTATTGGTGAGCTAAATCTGATCTGAGATTCCTGTTCTTCCTTATACAAAAAAGCGTGTGTGCTTCCATAAAACTAAAGATAATAACATACGCCCACGTGAGGACAATAAGATCAATGAAAACAAAAACCTGTTTTCTTTGGAACGAGAAAGTTTTTTTATGAGTGTATTTTCAAATGCTCGTGCCACATTTTATTGATCAAATTAAAAACAAAATTTGACAACTATTTGTTCTAACTCCGCCTCATATATGTTCTGATCAAACACTGACAACCACCGTGTAAGTTATGTCAAATGGATTACCAAATGCAAAACAGCAACCACAGCAACCTCGGACCCGAGGTCTTTCAATAGAGATTCTGGGCGTTTTTCATGGTAGCGTGATATTTCACAATGTCAAATTTAGGGAGGTCACAACCTCGTCCCCAGGGCTTCTTGCCTTTTTGGATATACGGATTCTTCGCCGCCATCCGCATATCGAAAAAATCAAGAAGCCCTGGGGACGAGGTTGGGGAGGTCATTGTAAACACGAGATAATAAAAAGCAGGACAAAGAAGTTAAATTATTACTTATTGGTATCTTCTGTTTTTGTTTTTTCGATATCTCATACTATAGAAATCAATTTCAGTGGGGTAATCAAAATTCAAAATTGAAAATATCCTACAATATTTTTATCAATTTTCAAGCCAAGTCTAGTTACCTGCTTATTTCCTTTTAAAATTTTGATACAACTGTATGATTGTAACATTTACGCTTGTGCAGTCACTCTCGGTTCTCGACGATAAGATCATTTATGATCTTCTACGAGTTACCCGTGTTACTTGAAACAATGTACAAGGACGATCTGTATTTCAGATAGTTTATGCAAACATTCTTTTATATCTACTATGTATGTGATAAAAACTATATTTAATAGACCTTTCTCGAATTTCTGTTTAAACGATGGGAATGGGAATTGAGAATAATAGAGACTATCATAAAGCTGTAAAGTAATGACATTAGTGGAACAATGAATCACATAAAAACGAGGTTAGATATGAAACAGTTCAGTGTTTAAAATGAAATTCGGGAAATGTCTATTGAAAATTTATGCAGTTACAGCCTTGTAATGTTTCTTAACTAAAAATATATCAATCAGTCAATTTGAACGTAGCTATAGACATGAAAATTAATACGAGGCTTACTTTATGGGGAGAAATTTTCGCGGGGAAAGACTTTCGCGAGGAAAAAAAACCCGCGAAATTTCAGGGATTTATTTTCGCGAATGAGGAATTAGTTATATTTCACGTAAAATAAACTTTCGCGTTTAACTGGAAAAGTAGATTTCGCGTGAGAAAACTTTCGCGTTTTTTGGTTTTAGTGTAGTTTTTTCTCTTTAAATATTGGGATTTTGACAAGAAAAAGAGGATTATTTACAGTACATAATACATAATTTCTTTCTGAGTAATTTAATCAGAAAATACATCAAAAACACTACGCTCATCATACTCCCATTCCAAATCGTCATCACTAGAGTCTCTTTCGTCACTATTTAGGCTCTCTCCATTTTGCTCGGCTGATATCGAGATCAATGCAAGATTTTCTTGCGCTTCCTCGGTTGCTGAAAGTAGGGTCAAGATCATCAAATGGATCTATAGATGGAAGATTTGCTTTACCCATTTTTATCGCATCTGCGATACCTGACGCTCTCCATCCACTCTCGATGTATTTCTTCCCTTCATCTGTTGTCATAAAATTGTAAAATTCGACCAACCATCCAGAATGTAAAGGTTTCATGATAGATAACTTCAGAGCAGATCCCTGTTCCCAGGCCATTTCGTGGGGATAAACTTTCGCGAATCCGCTTAAAAGTTCTTTTCGCGGGGATTTAGTTTCGCAAAAATGGCCAAAAAATCGCGAAAGTTTCTCCCCATAAAGTATACATAAAGAAGACAGGTCAGGAGGATGGACTTGTGTACATAAAAAACAAGAATCTTTAAAGATTCTCAACTCATTCCTAGTCTTATATATTTCTTGTATAGTTTTGTGTTGATTTTATTCTTGCTTATTTTTTTTTTGCATAAAGTCTTTTTCTAAATCTTGGAACGCTCAAAGAAGTAGATTTATTGGGCGCTCGTTGGAAAATCGGGCACTGTGAGGCTTTGACTCCTTTTACACAAACAATATTCAATTTATCTTTTACCAAATATTCCTTTTTCTAATATTAGTAGAACAGCGGCAATGGGGCGGCAACGCGGTGACCTGGATATATGGTTAGGATGAAAAACAAAAACAAAAACGTGGAGACATCATGCTAAAGTCAGTAATATCTTCGGTGGGGAAAGATTTATTTATTCATCTTATCGTTAGAGTGCCCGGTGTTACACCGGATACAACACGGGCGGTAGGTAACACTAAAGCAATATCTGAACCTGGAATCTATCAAAAGTTATGCAATAGTTAGGTTGAACTGAAAGAGCGATTATCAAGAACTGTTTATAACTTGTTTTAACCTTCTTGTTGTCAGTTGCTTGTTTCTGACTGGATTCCTGCCATGACTTCAGCATATACTGCAACCCTCGGTTCTATTTGTAGCAGTATAATATCTTGAACTAAACACTTTCGAGTGTCGGGTTTAGAGAAGATATATAAATCTGAAGTACCATCATCTTCAAATGAACTATAACGTTTATGACATAGCATATCCCAGACAGATTAAATACGTAAATATTAAGGGCAACCTGCCGATAACCTGGTTGCATAAGTTTTATTTGTGAATCAAAAGTCAAAGTTTTTGATTTATTTAACTTCTCTTAGGCCTGAGCTATAAAAATATATACATTGCTACACTTTGGTTTATTTCAACGTCCACCAGCTTTCGTCTTCTTCTCACCCTTCTTCACTTTTTGTTCAGTATACAACACGTGTTTGTTCACTAAAAATACATCGATGTAATGTACATGACACGTGCAAAAAATTCGACTAAAAACATTTGAATAATAAAGAAACTTACCAATAGGATCGTGTTTCAGTAATGTCAACTTATCTATAAATCGACTTCTTGTTGTCGTATAGAAATGTCCCGTGCCTGCCATGCTCACCAATCGAACAACGATTCTCCTATAATGTTGACGAGAGAATAAATCAAGAAAACAAAACAAAGAGTTGAGGCAAATTAGCCACGTTTAAACATTATCTTCAATTTATAAGTAAAATTGTTGACCACATAAGAAATATCATGTCGGACGCTTATATCTCATGGCGCTAAAGTAGAACAATTTATTACTTAACTAAATATAAAGAAGTAGGTGAAGGTATATATTAGGGTAAGGTAGTCCACCGGTTTAGCTCGGGTTAATAAACTAATCAGCCGATTATTACCATTATTACCATTTAACCTCATGATTATTACATTTAACCTTATGATTGTAGTTTGTCCCAGACTCTTTTTTACCAATCTAGCTTATGTAGTTTAGCTGAGAAAACAGTGCCGCAAAAAAAAGATAAACATCTTTCAGATTAACATACCTTGCTTTGCCTCTCGCCACTAAAAAGAATCGAAAATATCAACATTAAGAAAACAAGGCTGATTCATAATCTCGTTGTATTAAAGGAGCTGTAACACGACATTTTATAACGCAAATGTCCATGTCGGGATTCCTTTAAAACGCTGTTGCAAATTTTATCGGAGTGAACCTTCATACTCATAAAATCAAGCTTACATGCAATTCAAGAAAGCTCAGAAAAGACTTGAACTCTTGAATTGCATTTCATGTGTTTGGTCTGTAAATTTCCGGTCCTGATTTTAAACATATTTTGGTCTCAAAAATATCGAGAACGGTGAATTTTCAATATGGTTTTTATTTGTTTTTCACGCAGTTTTTGATTCTCTATCGAATGGTATAGTTTGTTTTGAAGTATTTTCAACTTCAATTTTTTCTGACCGTGAAATTTGCTGCCGTCAGCAAAACAGGTTCCAGACCCTAAAATTTTTGGCACCCTCCAATTTTGGCATTTTGTTCATGGCAATAAGCAGTTCCAATAATAAAATTGCTATTAACACCTCTGTGCACACGGGACAACAAAATGGCCTGCAATAGAAGCAACGTCATTAAAAACGTCGATCCAATGGTTATTTCTTGATATTTTTGCATTGAGAAGAACTATTTTACGGTCACTTACTTGTGTAGGTATTCGCTTTTTCGTTCAAACTTCTTTCAAAACATCACAAAGATGCTATTCTTCTCTGATGAAATCAATTTTCTAAGTTTCTAAAAAACGAAACATCTGAAAAGATGAAAAGATTCAACTAACAGATTCAACTCGCAAAAGCTTGAAGATGGCGGACGAAAGCCCATCGCATCAAGTACGATAATCAATAAAACACAAGAAAACAAGAATCTATAGCAACCACCCCTCCCAATCTGAAATGGGTCCACGGAACATGTACATCGCCTGAAACTAAACGGAATATTCCGCTTTCAATAAAGAAGCAGCTCAATACATGAGAGGACTGACAGATGCAAACATAGATCGCAGCTGTCGTACTTAACGACACCACACTAAACACTAATCACTGCTACAAGTGTGTGCGTGCGTACGCAAAATATAATCTTATCACATAAAGTACAACTGTGACATCTTAGCAGGTTAACGGTTTAGTATGCGCCAACAAAAATTTCAATACGGGTTTTTTTCATATGGAAATTACACCATGTATAATCACAGGAATGTTGTTAAAACCAGTTGTGTAGAAGACACTGTATCAAAACGCTTTGATCTATTGGTTATTCGTCCTAACACTGTGGAGATTCCATCAGGTTTCTTACGATTCAATCGTCAACTGGAGAAAAATACTTCACATTTTGGTGTTTCAAAACCTGAAATGATAGAAAGCAGACGACGATGAAAGAAACAGCTGGCAACGTCTTGATGTTCTTGAACGGTTATATCATGGATTGCAGTTTTTCTGATGAAACAAGATAGCTATACGTCACACATACAGGCATAGCCTTGGGAACAAAAACGTTTGCAAATCTAATCAGGCCAAACGAAAAAGGAATACAACAGCTTTGTAACGGGTAGATTTCTCAACTTCAAAAAGTCCAAGAAAAAAAATCAAAACATACCATTCGGAAAATCACAAAGAAAAACATACTTCATTTCCCCAACTGGTCCACTTTGGTACGAGGTTTCTTGCAAATAGCTCCAAGCATGACGCATTGGGTGATATACACGATTCAATGATGTCTACAAATCAACAAAACAAAAGCTTTCGTTTTCTGAAGAGAAAGCTTTTAACAACCAACAACAACAAGGAAAGAAACAAAAAATATTCTTGGTTGTGGAAAAAAACTTTTGGTAATTGATTTTAGTGGATTTCAAGAATACTATAATCATTACACTAAGTGCCCTCTTAGACCTCAATCCCTTGAATAAAAGAAGCGTTGATTATCGAGAATAGAGTCACCTGATCTTTCAAACGCTCTCAATGAGACTGGAGAAGCAGAAAAGGTAAGTAGAAAATGTCTATATCCGTTCATGAGGAACTTCTTTCAACATATTTCAAATTAATCCAACTCTCTAGCAAACCCAAAGGTAGTCAGAGGTATCGTTGTTCACTTAAAGACTGAAAATAACGTAATCAAAGATCATCTGAATTATGACATGCAAACATTGCATCGTAGTTATTAAAGCCTTCTTTATGAAGATGAACACTCTTCACTCTCAAGGCATTACAAAAAAAATGATCAAACAGATTCAACATTGTGGCACTTAACTCACCATTCAGAAAAGGTTTACTCGAATGAAGAACGGACGGTACAGATACAATCACTTTTTTGTAGGGAAGTTTCAACTTCGATGCTTTACGTCGAGCGATTAGTAACGGCTCGTAAGGTTTCTTGTGTTTTGAGGATGGATCAAATATGTATTCACCTGATGTCGTCACCTGGAAAAAAGCTACAAATTGAGTCTCTGAGGCTTTGAGGGGAAAGAGCCATGAGTTAGGTAAATAATCAGACTTGAAACAACCACAAATCTTGCTAGTGATGACTTATTGCATATGTTGAGTCTAGTACTTTCAAAGAAGATAATTTTAAAATAAGTGAAAATTCAGAAAATAAGTGTTCTGACCTTGATCCAATGCCAGTGAGCAATCAACTCCATTTCCCAATGCTTCAGTAAAACATCTTGCACGAATTCGACATATCTTTGTTTGTTTGTCACCCAGATAAAAACAACGCCATCTTTCGACAGTAGCTTTGGAACTGGGATTTTCTTTAAGTCGTATTCTGGAAGATAACAGTACCTAAATGTTGGTTTGTAAGGGTTCCGTCAGAAAAGCACAAGAATTAAGAGTCTATAAAAAGCCCATAAGAATGGATGCCATTGCCAATGTCTCAGTTCAGTTCAATCAAAACAGAGAAGAAAACCCACTTTAAGGCAAAAAACAGGACACCAGCAGACACTAACAATCAATGCAAGGCTCGAAGGACATCACGTTACGAACTAGCTCTGTTACAAACTAGTCAAGATATTTACTTTTTACTTCTCTTGGCAGATTTATTTTCCCATGGTGGATCCATAACAATCACATCAAATGCTGCACCTGATTTGATAGCAGTCAAAATGGTTGGTAGAAACACTTAGTTTATTTAAGTACATCATAAGCATTATGTATTGAGTGAGCATGTCTTTACTTAAGCAAAATTATCACCTATACACAGTAACAGATGTAAATCTTTAAAGTCTGACATCAGGAACGATGACTTAGATGGAATTATGTATGTTTGTTGATGACATTTTAACAGACAAGATTGGCTGGATGAGTTCCGGAAGATCTTTCCAGCAATTTCTTGGTGCTCGTTAACTTCTGTAATAAACAATATTATACAACTTTGATCGTTTGTGATGAAAGTGAAAAAGTTGAAAAAAATGTGCCATCTCACCTTGGTGTAAATCAGCTTCTGGCAGTTTTATATCATCATTGATAGTGTATTGCAAAGAAGCTAGATCATTGTCATGAAGATACAAGGTCGTGGATAGTGTTAACGAAGTAGCTAAATGAACATTTAACCTTCCTTGTGCAAGCTGTCTGTCTAGTTTTTTTTATATAACTTCAGTCTTAAAAACAAATAACAAAGAAACTGTTAATTAAGAATAACTCATACACTTGGCATGCAGTTTCTTGAAGAATGTCTCCTTGTCAGCTGCAACAATCTCTTTATAAGCAGCACCAATAAAACAAAAATGCTTTAAAGAAAAGGAAACAAACGTATGGTCACAACGTTCATAAAAAATCAATCTATGCTATGAAATGAATCAATGTTCAACTCAAGAAGAAATAGTACCCTTCTTACGTTATTATGATATCTGTCCAGTTTTACTTCACCCTCGTTCAATACCGACTTCCGTTTGCGTTTCTATTGAAGTTATAAACGTGAAACAACTTCTTCAGTAATCACGTGACAAAAACAACGTAAGAGCGTTTTCAGTATTCTTTTTCAGGTGCTTGAATTTCACGATTCCACTTTAATAGCGAAATATAGAACTGGGACAGCTTCGAAGCTATGTGGTTATCATACCTGCCTTTAGAGGAGGGTATCCATAATATCAAAATAGAACTTATTAAATACTACACAGAGTGGCCTAACCTGTTTCTGTTTGATGAAAATTGATGAAAAGATAACAAAGAATAACACATACAATGCAGTGGTTACCTTTTTTTTACTTTGTACTATCATCGTTTCTTTTAAGTCATTTGTACGAACTGCACTTGATGCACCAGGAGCGTCTAGAGTTACCTCATTAGGTGCTGAATTACCCTCCACAGAGCAACCATGTTGGCAGTTGTAAGCAAATAATGCGAGATTGCAACTGTACTTTGTAGTGGAAACAGACAAGTCAATAGCTGTTCGTTGATCCAGTAACCATCCAGAGGCTGTGTCAAGTATGATAGCCAGTTTAGTTGGGAATTAGTTTTCTGACATTAAACACTATGAACAATTTGTTCTGTTGTGAAACAGTTTTATCATACAGAAAACAAATGAGATAAGAATAAACTCTTAAGAATTTCCAAGGATAGGGAACTTTAAAGAATTAAACATAAGTCAAGGATGAAACAAAGCCTGAAGTGTTTTGATATTCCAGTACCTTAATTAGAAAAGCAACTTAAAAGCAAGTTTAGATGGATAAATTAACAATAACATTATTCTGTATGCCACACAGGTTGTTCATTTAATGTATTCTTTATGAACTTCTTGTGTCTATTCATCTATTGCAAAACAATTTTCAGTACAAACTTTCTACACCCAAATATTCAATATCCGGAAACGTAATATCCAGAAATGTTTCTTCCATACCATAAGAAGCTCAAAAACAGACAAAACATATTGACAATGTGGAAACAAGAATTTCCAGGACAAATATTGCCCCTTAACTCATTATTATTTTTGCTACATATATGTTAAAACACATGAAGACTGCAAACACATTCACTAGGAAACAATGCAAAAGAAAACACGGACTGCAGGATAAAAGCAATGTTATTCATAAAGATGAATCATAATAAATTAATTTTAAAGAAACTTTTCACATAATACAATAATTGAACTGTACAAATTCCTTACAAGTATATATCTTTTCGCTTTTAAAAATATTCTAAGTATATAAAGAATGCTGAAAGTTCTGTTCTTCAAACCCTGAACTGGATAGAATAACTTGACTGATATTATTTATAGGTAGTATAAATCTTATGAAAACAAATTTTTAATTGATTTCTAACTTTCCAGAAACGCTTTAGACAAACCTCGCAAAAGGTTAAATGCTTCTTTACCAACATAAGGTAGGAACTTCTGAAAATTCCAACTATCAATAAAATTCTATAAAATTTCTTAATTAAACTTTCAGGCCTAAGTTTTGATTTAAAAACTAATAAGATAACCAAATTTTGGTTACGATTTGAAAAGCTTAAAGCAATAATGCGACTAAAGAAATAAAAATTCATCATCAATCCAATGAATGAATTGATATCTGGTGGACTGAGCCAAAGACAAGACAAACCTTAAATTTCCAATTGATAATCTGTGACGATTTGCTGAACAGAAAAATAAGTTCCAAATCCCATACAGGCAAGTCCAAATGCAATGATAAATAAATCCAGTCCAATTTGCCACCATGGCAAAAACGCATGTCGCAGCTTTATATGGAAACAGCATGGCACAATAAGAGACAACAAAACCGTTACACCGGATCCAATGAAGGCCATCAGGTAAGCAAAGTAAGGTACGAACACAGCCACACATGAGGAGATACACATCACCCCTATTCTCGTTACGGCTGAGGCAAACTTGCCCACGCAACTGCTTTGGTTTCCCCAGCATTGGGGACACAAATTGCGCACTGTGGTATCCAACTTTTCAAGTACCACAAAGGTAGGCAATGAGAAGTGAGATAAAATAGAAATTCCAATGAAACAAGCAGCTGCAATACCAAGAGGCAAATGCTCTTCCAAATCGACAGTTATGACTTGCTTGACCTTCTTTCCATAAAGGAAACCGTTGGTTAAACTGAACATGACTTGTACGATCACAACAATGGAAAATGTTATGTTCAGCAATTTTCCAAACTTCTTCGGTTTTTTCATTTGTTCTTCAAGACCAGGCATTACATCGTGTATACCGAATGCATAAATTATTACACCAATAGCTATAGGAAGTTTCTTCAAATCATAGACAGGGATAGCTGTGAATTTCCATTTGGAAGTGCTCGCTACACAATAACTCTCCACAAGTATCAAACCAAGTGACAAAGAAAACACACCAATTGTTTGCATCCAGCCAATCACTGCAAGTCTACGTATAAAGAATGTTGGCAGGGCTAAAAAGGCAGCTATAACAGTACACACTTGTATACTGACTTTTGGTAAAATTTCGTGACACAGGCTCCCCAACACGCACAAGTTCAACATGCATATGCCGAACATTGATATAATCTGAATTGTGTGTATGAACCTGCCACCACGGTAGGAATTGAATGCATCTTGCCCCAGATCAACATAGTCTATCCTTACACGCACCATCTTGCCGTGATACATCGTAGAAGGTTCGTACATCATGCTGATCAGAATGCGACTAGTATAGTTCATCATCATACTAATCAAGACAATGAAGGGAATAACTATCAATCCACCTTTAGTAACAGCAAAAGGAAATGCCAGCAGACTTGTGCTTAGGAGCAAGTTTAATATATTCCAAGCCACCAAGGGTGTTGACGCTATTCCAGTAAGTCTTCTTTCATAACAGGGAGTGTAGTAAGTCTGCTCTCCACCTGATGTTTCTCCACCAGATGGATCACTTAGTAGATGTCTTCCTTGACTGGAATTAATGACGATAGCACCTATTAGTGATAAATGCAACAAACTAAACTTTGTGAATGGTTCACACAACGACAATTAGCAGAACAAACAAGATAGAAGTATTGAAATTGAACCAAAATACCATCAGTGGAGCAGCACGATTCTTCACCTAAATAATCACCAGCTGAGTCATTGTCCCCTTCATAAAGTGAATTCCTGAAGCGCTGGTTATAGTCTGTTGAAATTGATAAGCCAGTGCCATATCCCTCTGTGTACCATCGGTGATAACTAAAGATAGAAATGAAAACTTCTATCTTCATATAAAAACCGATGCTTTATTCAATGAGAATCTTTTACAATATTCCGAGAGTCTTTTACAATCTTTTACAATTTCTGACAAACAAACGTGTAAATAACACAACCAATTTTAGTGACGCGATTTTGTATGTATGGTAGTAAATACATAATTTGTCAAATCAGAAAAAACGATTGTTACCATTGTTTCTATAAATGAAGAACTCTTCATGCAAGAGAAATGAAATGAAACAGTTTTTCTGTGCAGCGTTTAAAGCAAAATAGTAACAGTGTTGGATTTTTCAGCAAAGAGAAAGACCTGGGCAAGAGAAAAGAGATCTGGAACCAAGCTAGAATAACAATAGCAGTAAACTTCAAGAAGTCACAATAAATAATTAAATAAATAAACCTTAGAAAGGAAGAATGATTTCTGAAAAGCTGTTTCACATAGTGCCTGACAATGTTTGACTCGAGTTCCCCTTTTAAAGTTTTGGTAGCACAACTGATATGTTATTCACCCTACTACATACCTATCAGTGTAATCCTCATGGTTCACACTACCATAGTTTGTCACGAAACCAGAATCAGTCCGAGCATCCAGTGATTTCGCCTCATCGTTTGTGAGGATTCCGTAGCCAGCAGTTTTGGGTCCATTCATCATGTTTGCTGCTACTGTTTCTGAAGAGCAAAGTGTCTATGTTTAGAAGTTAGCAATGAAAATAAGAATATACAGACATTGGTAGGAAAAAAAACATGATAACACTTTCATTTAAAATAATCATTTCTCAGCTATTTAAGTAAAAGTGTGCAAACACATTAAAATAACAGAGGAATTGATGACAAAATTATCACATAAAAAAACAAACAGAAGAAAACCGTGTTTATATACTTATCAAAATGTATTTATAATAACTCCTAAAACACGGAGGCCTATCATCAAGTTTTTCGAAAACTTCACAAAACCCTTCATGAAAATGTTTTAATTTTTATATATGTGTTGGCAACAAAATGTTTACTTTCATTACAGTAACTGATATAATATCTTTGATCATAACATGTTACCTGAGATCTTTTACATCCCAAAGAATATTCTTATAAAAAATACAACATTTTTGAACACTATAGAGTATACAAAAGATACAAAGTAACTACCAGAATCTAAATTAAAAACATTGTGTTATCAAAATTCTGTAAAAGATTAATGATGTTGACATTCCCTACAATGTTCAATTGAGGAGCTCTATTCAGGGTGTCAGAGGAAAGTTGAAAGTATAAAGAATACCATGATGTGAGATGATGATTTAAGACAAATTGATTTAGTCATATAAATGTAACTAAAAAGTTAAATCACATGAAAATAAAGCAGAAGAATAATTATTCAAAAACTTCAATATGCAATGAAATATTTATGCTGAAACATTTTTACACTATTTGCATTGTCTGACATCATATTCGTTGTGAATGCATATCTTCTTTCGATCAGGGAGTTTTAAACCAAACATCAATACCATCCCTCATTTAACCTAACTATTGTTTAAACTTATCTAACATTTTTAATTTCAGAAACGTGTGAAAATCCACTGCACCAGAGCACCAAAACATGACAAAAAATAAAGTAACAGAGTGGTGTTTATCCATGTTATAGCATCTGAGAAACTGATAAAAAAAAAATAAGTGGGATCATTTTCTGCAACATACTGTTACTACAAGATCTTCAATGATGTCACACCTATCCCAAAAGAGTTTTCAACCAAAAATTTTTTGCACCCTATGGCCAATATCACAAAACTTTTTATTTATTCACATTATGTTTACGGTTAAACATAATGTTACAACAAAACACCGGTATATCTTTTTAACATATTCTTGCATCTATTTTGTAGAAAAGTAAGAATGATTGTTAAAGTTTTTTTAATCCTGAAGATCGGGGAAAAAATCCGCAGTAAAGGGAAAAAAAAGCGCCATCTTTATTTATTTTAATTTTCGAAAACTACCGTCCATGAGAACAATAAAGACCGTTTTCCACACCACAGAAATACTTCGCAGGCAAAGCATCTTGTAAAACTACATAAAGGCCGGTTTCCAAACCACAGAAATTCTTCGTAAGCAGAACATCTTGTATTCTGATTATAATTGTTTTTTTTCTCTCCTTTATATCAACAACTGTGGGAACGTCCTTTCATTCAAATGCTCTTTCTTGGGAATCAATCTCCCAAGGGGATATTTAATGTGAGAAAACTTTGCGGCGTTTTTCCCCCATAGCCTAATTTTTGAGAGGGGAAAAAAGCCGCATGAATTTCGGTAATACGGCATAATGGTTATGATGTAATATTTATTGGACGATTTCAAGATGGTGTTGATAGCTACATGAAGCACGGCTTCTATTGATTTACCGTACCACGCGGTTGTAGTGGCAAAAGGAAATTGAGTCAATATGAAGTTGATATTGCAAACAATTTGATGGTGAATTTTAAAGTATGAAATATGAAAAATTGGAGCAAATATTTTAAACATTAATGGAAAAAAATAGTTGTTAAATAGATGACAAAGCATATGTAATTACTTTTTCATGTATTTCATTACAAAAAACAAATAAAATCAAGGGAGGCTTTTTTCCCCTGAAATGTCACATGTATGACTATATTCTTTAAAAACATGCTCAACGTTGGTGCTCAATTGACAACAAATTACTGCGGTATATTAAGTGATTCTTCGTTGTTGCTAGGGAGAATGAACACTATTGCCAAGGTTATTTTGAAATTTCCTTGGTTATAAGAATTCCTTTGTTCACCTAGCGAAAGAATATGAAAACATAAAGGGCGGTCTCCACTCGTCGCACTACTTTTTCCAAAACATGACGTAATCTCTTGAATGCGGGAGATCGCCGGCAGAGTTGAGTTTCGTTCTACTTTTTTCCTAGTCATGCAATTATTACGTCACCACGAACCAATAAGATTGAAGAACAAAAAATATAGCGCGATGAGAGTAGGTACCAGTAGGACTCGTTTTCGTGTTATTCAATGAAATTATAAAGCATCTTAGTTTCCAGCTCCCTTTAAAATATGATTTATCTTGACTAACAACAGGTGTTTACTCAATTGCAGACCCGATGTTCCTCAGTGAAAATGTTTCTAGTCAATATTTCTGTACTTATCAGCAAATTCTGCGGAGTAGACTTGCTCGATATGAAGAAGTGAAGAGAATTCGAGTGCCACGCTTTATGTGGACACCGTCTTAAGAACGGTTGCTGTGTTGAGTCAAAATAGAGTAAATTCTTCAATCTTCCTATTACGGCCTTCCAAATAAACGTAAGATGTTTACAAGATGTTTAAGATATGAAAAAAAAATTTATTCAATCCAAATTTATTCTTGCACGTGCAAGTTATACGATTCAGGCGTGTGTGGGTGTGTGCATGTGCGATCGCACGCCATAAAATGACAAGACTGTACTTCATAAATAGTACTACCTTAAGGGAACAAATTAATGCGAGAATAAATTAATGCGGAATTAATTAATGCGAATGACATTCGAAAAATTTTATGTTTCGCGGAATTAAATAATGCGAATGATGATTTAAAAAAAATTTTTTTTTCCTTCAATAAAAACTTTTTTCGTAATAACTAATGAAGTAAAAAATTTCTAACGCAATATTAAACGAATAGTAGTAATGTTCTTCAATAAAAACAACTTTTAAACGTCTTCATCGCCCTCATCTTGTTCGTCATTGATTATTTTAAAAAAATCACCAAAATTTGAAAAAAATGCGGAATTAATTAATGCGAATGGCCTAAAATTTTAAGTTTTGCGGAATTTTATAATGCGAATTAGGGCCAAATTCGCATTAATTAATTCCGCATTAATTTATTCTCGCATTAATTTATTCCCTTAAGGTAGAAAATCTAAATGTAAAATTAAAACTATCTAGAAAATCCATAATGGCGGATTAAAAATGCATGAAAATGATATTAGGGCAAATTTTTTGGCAATTTTGAGGTGTCATAAGTCCATTAAGTGACCCTCAGAATTGCTTAAACCTATGATTGTGTTAGTATAACTGAAAGACCTTAGCAAAATGCCTATATCAGGCAAGCTTGGTTTCCATCAGGCGCTAAATCGCATTAAACAGGTGGACTAAACCGAGATAATTTGTGACGCGCAATGGAAACGATGATGAGTCATTGGCACTTTATCTCCAATTAGCGCCGATTAACCTGGAATTTAAATATTAGATTGAGATTGGCCCTTTTGCCTTGTCAGCGACGATATTTTACGCGAATTAGCGCATTGTCACCTGCTTGATCAAAGAATACCGACATTCATAATAGAAATTACTATGTTCACAATCAAAATCAGATCTATTTACTACAAGGAGGTTGAGTAAAATTTTAATCAATATGGCAGAAAAAACGACGAAAATGTATTTCTAAATGCAATTTTAGCAGCAACTATAAATGGCTGCAATTTTTTTTTTTTAATTAATCGCTCAATACAAGGTTTAAAACCAGTAATGTGTATTGAGTTACAAAGAAGGTGACAACGGTAAAAAGGGATCTTTAGTATGATTTACAGAAAGAAGTTTGGTTTTTGTGGAATTGAATGTGACCAGCCATTTCTCTCCCCACTCAACTATAGATTGCAGATCAAACTCAATTTCGCCTGCCATTTCTACCTGGCTGAACAAATCTGATTTTGGAATACAGGAATAGATGGTTGAATCATCAGCATAGATGGCAAGCTTGGAAATAATGTCATCAGGCAGATCATTGATGAAAAGAAGAAAAAGGGTTGGCCCAAGGACAGAACCTTGGGGAACTCCTACATTGATGGAATGTGTCGATGATGATTGCCCATCTAAAACAACCTTAAGCCTACCATTACCAAGGAAGGAACAAATGATCTCATAAAGGGGACCCTTAACTCCATTATAATGCAGCAAGCTTTTTCAGAAGGCCAGTATGCTAGACTTAATCAAATGCCTTGGATATGTCAAGAGCAACAGCTTCCCCAGATTTATCTAATGCAGTGTAGATTCTATCAGTTATCACTGTAAGGAGGTCAGTAGTTGAGCATTGGGAGCAAAAGCCATATTGAGAATCTGAGAAGAGGTTATTAGATTCAAGGTGATTAACAAGAGCATTACTGATAAAGGCCTCAAAAACTTTACTCATAACACTGGTAGGAGACTAATTGGTCTGTAATTTCATGGATTAGATCGATCACCACAATTCTTAAAGACTGGAATTACAGAGGCAAACTTCCAAGATGAAGGAAAGTAAGATTCAGCTATGCACTTGTTATATAGACGAGAAAGTACAGGTGATAATTCAGGTGCACACTTTTGAAACAGGATGACAGGAATTCCGTCAGGACCGATAGCCTTAGAAGCATCAAGATATGAAATGATGGAAGATATTTTAGCTGGTGTGATACAGCAGCTATCCAGTACTTTATTAGTCCTCAAGGGAAATTCCGGAACAGCATGACCAGAGCCATCAAGAGTAGAGTTAGTACTGAAAATATTAGAGAAGAGTGTTAAGCTTTATCCTTAGATGATGATAAAACCTCTGGACCATTGAAAATGGGAGGAATGGATGACTTTTTATTGTTGGTGACACTTTTAATGATGCGCCAAATGTCTCAAGAGCCAATTTTTTGTGACCATTATGGGTTTCTTGTTGATATGTAGACTTTGCATTATTAATGACAGATTTGTAGTGATTTCTTGCTTGGTTGAAAAGAACCTTATTATGAGAAGACTTCTCACATTGATATTGATGAAAGTAAAGATTTCTGTGAGCAATTGCTGCAGCACAAGCAGGTGAGAACCAGGGAGAGGAGTGAGGTGTAACACAAAATTTTCTACTGGGAATTAATGCTTCAATACCAGATGTAAGCCAAGATGTGACTTCCTCTGCACATTTTTCAGCTGGATTTGAAAACACATTGGACCAGGGGACATCAAGCCTACCTAAAATTTGTAGAGTGCATTCCCAAAATTTCATGCGTAAATCAGTTTATGTGTATTGTATAAGTCAGTCATGTAGTTGCACTTTGTACCCTGTCCAATGTCTACTTTGTCTGTCTACTAATGTCTTCAATGTGTACTTTGTTTTTACGTAATATCTAATTTAGTTTTGTTTTTCAATAAGTAATTTGTGTATTGTGTAATTTATATAATTCAACTTACACTTTTACACGGCGGATTTGTTTTATCAGTCATTTTTCAATGCAGATGAGTTCACTCAAATCACTCACTGAACCTTCTCAATTTTCAATTTTTCAATAATTAGTGTATTGTGGCAAACTGGTATGTTTTTTTTATATATTATTTATTCACTTAGGCTTTGTCAAAGATTGTAGTTATGTTTTATTTCATTCAGTTTTGAACGTTTGTACTTTGTATTTTGTATTTTGTATTTCAGTTTTGAACGTTAATGTTACAACACATACAACCGCATATACTATTGTGTAATCATTTACCCATCGGAGAGCCGAAAAACTCCACAAAATTACCTCAAGCCTACCTAAAATAGTATCCCTATCACCAGCTTGAAATTCTTGTACTAACTAATGATATTTACCAAGCAGTTCTTTTTTCAGGAAGATATCTTGAACCCAAAATGTAGTTTGCCCCCTCTTATGTTAATTTTGTTCTTTTCTACTTCTTTGTCTTAACAAGATCCAAAGCAAAAGTTCTTCCTTGATGTTATCTGTCATGTTTCATTCATTTAATTCACCCATTCACACGTCTTCGCGCTAATACTCAATATGATTAACTCCAAAGACAAAAAATAACCTTGAAAAAATTAGGCGATTTAGCGCCTAATGGAAACCAAGCTTTACAGAGGCTTCTGGCACAAAAAGTTACCAATTTTGGGTCAATTTCTGTGGTAAAATTGACTGTTGTCACCTTTTCAAATTCAAATAAAATTTTTACCTAAAGTTCTTGAGCATAACGTTCTGAAATCCAAAGAAATCGTTTTGGGGACTCAATGGGATTTCACTCAAAAGGCAATGCAAAAAAAACTTGAAATTGAAAATTTTGGTTTCCGGAATCACTTTCTTCATTTTTTACAGCTTAGGCCTTGTCATAACAGGCGCGCGATCGCTCACGCGCCCAAGTTCAATATTTCTTCCATCAACCGAGCGATGATTCACTCGCACAGCTTTGATAAACAACGATTTATCTGAGCGATTTATAGTTAATACCTATCAAAAGGAATGAATATATATTTTAGTGTTAGAAAACATGCATAAAAAACGTCATGAATAGCTTTGTTAATTTCAGAACGCCCTTGAAACGAAAACGTAAAAGCAACTTTATGACCAGATCTTTTGATGATCAAGTTCGAAAAGATATTGCGCAAGATTTTACGTTATTGAAATTATAACAATTGGATTATAGAAAAATATATATAGAAAAAAAATATTCTTACTTCATTTAAATAAATGGGAAATATGTTCAAAAATCATAGTAGCTAACTTTCAAAAGGCATTCAAAGCAAAGGTTTTTGTTGATTCAAAATATTTTTGCAAACAACACCTGTACACGGATCAATTCAGGAAATATTGTTAATTCATTCTAAATATATAGTTTTTGATCATGTTAATATCAATTCCCAAATGAAAAAACTCGAAACACCTGTGCGGGGTTGCGTAAGGTTGCAATCAATGAATGAAATCAGTCATTCCAAACATCGTCGTAGTTATCGTATAGCTATATCACAAACTTTCTTATTATCATGACTTCTCCGGAACAAGTTATTAAAGGAAATAAAGTCCAGCTATCAACTTTCATGAAGTGGAACGTTGACGAAATTATCGGCCACAAAATAGTTGAAGAGAAAGGATGTCGCTTGGTGAATTTCGTGTGGTGTAAGCTGTGTGCAAAGAATAAGCCAACCATTCTTCAACATCCTAACTGTAAAGGTCCTGTGAAGAGTCTGTACTCGCCCACATCAACGGGACAAAATTCGTGACGAAAGATTCGGTGACGCGACATATTTCGGGTGAAGGACATAGCCTTGCTTTGGCTTGTGAGAAAGGAAGACCCAAAGAAGATCGTATGCCATCTATTTCTGCAGTAAACGCATATACGACTGGAAAGGTTCATTTTTTTTCTCAATATGTCTTAGTAACGTAATATTAACGTAAGTAACGTAATATTCTTATCTCTCCGTTAAAAATCATAAAAGGGTTTTACTTTTATCAAAATAGATTCAATCTACCATTATGTCAGCAAACGCTAAATCCGCAAAAGATGCTTACACAAAACTTTTAAACTGTGCATATCAAATGGCATTGGAACCTAGCATGCCACACAAACATTTTAGTGTACTTGTAAGTCCTAATATCTGTTTTATGTTTTAAAAGCCAACTATGATACATCGATAGTTTAGAGCTTGAATTTTTTACGTTTTCTCAGGTAAAGTGCTGTAAAGAAAATGGTGTGAAGCTAGTTGAGAGGAATGAGAATGGACGCTCAGGGAGAGAGTTTGTTCACTGCATTTCTCAAGCTGTGAAAGAAAAATGTGCTGTAGTTTTAGCTGACGGGCATTTTATGTCGATACTGTCGGATGGTAGCCAAGCAAGAAAAACCAGAAAAGAAAAAGAACTTTTCTTGTACGCACTGAGAGAAATGGTATTCCTGTGTATTTAGTAGCCAGTTTACTGGAGGTAGCTAGGTTTGGAGGTGGTGATTCTGACTCGATAGTAGCTGGGATCAACAGCATTTTTTGTGAAAAGCAATCTGCATTTTTCATGGACGAAGAGACGTACAAGAACAAAGTCATCAGTTGCACAGCGGATGGGGCGAGTGTAAATTTTGGGGAATACAAAGGAGTGCTGACGCAGTTAAAAGATGATGGTAGACCATGGCTTCTTCGAATCCATTGTGCTAACCACAGGATAGAGTTAGCCGTAAAAGATGCATTCAATGTTACCGAACTTAGTGACATTGACGAGTTTTATAAGACCAATTTTTATATGTTACGGAACAGTGGTAAACTTAAGTCTGAAGTTGCTGAATGTGCTAAAGTTCTTGGCATAACATAACAATCTTTGTAAAATCCACGGTACTAGGTTCGTTGGACATCGCCAGAGAGGTTTAAAAGCACTGCTTGAATCGTGGCCTGCCTATATAATAGCATACGAAAACTTTATTGCAAATGGTAAAGGAAACACAAACACAAAAGCGAAAGTGTCTGGCTTGCTTAAGAAATTCAAATCCTACGACTTCTTGGTCACAGTTGCTACTTACCTAGAGTTAATTGTTCCAGCTTCCAAGGTATTTGAATCAAAAGAGCTTTTGCCTTATGAGGTCAGATCTGTAATTGCCCAAACAACTTTGGAATTGGAGCAGAAGGTCGAGGAGATTGGTGACGAGTTGGAGTTCGTTGACAGTTTTGTTGGTCGATACAAGATTTGTGATCAGGAAGGGGCCCAAAATTAGCTGAGTGGTATGCTTGAAGGGAGTTTCGTTAGGGCTGGTGAGAAACGTAAGAACGAGGAAAATCGAGGTTATGTCACCGTGAAATTTCAAATGAATACTATCAATCAAGACCGTGCATTGGAAAAAGTCCGTCGTTTGAAAAAAGACTTGTGTTTGTCTGTGAAAAGATTGCTTTTCGAAAGATTTTCGGATTATGAGCGGGATGAAAGAGTTTACTCAAGCATGCAATTCATAGACATGCAATACTGGCAGGACGTTAAAGAATACGGAAAAGACGATATCATGTTTTTGAGCAACCATTTCTCGGTACCCCTCAAGAATGCCGGGTTTAACGAGGGAAGAGCTTTGGTGGAGTGGAAAAAATTTAAAATGTATGCAAGCACTCAATTCGTAAAAATGTGAGTGAGGGATATGTGGAAGTCAGTGCTAGTATACAAGCGAGAAAATTATCCCAACTGGAGCATCTTGGTTTCATTGATCTTTAGTATTTCTGGCTCAAATTCCAACGTTGAGCGTGTCTTCAGTACCGTTACATGCATGCTTTCGGATCGCCATCTATCCATGACACATGAAACGCTCGTAGATTCTTTACTGATTCTTGGTAATGATAAACTTTGGACGACAGCTGAGAGGAAGGAAGTAATTGAATGTGCCAGGGAAATTAACATGACGAAGCGAAGGGGTACGAAATTTGGCACAGATGAAGGTGCTTCAGAGCGGAGCGTTATTGAAGAAGATAGTGATGACGAATCCAGCGATGACTGGGACAGTGAGGACGAGTTGTATGAAGATGAAGTATATGAGTGTTGAGTGATTGTTATCATAATAGTTATGTAGTTGTATTTTCGTTAGCTAAAACTACGTATGTTGTTAAATGAATTTTCACATCTTATATCAAGGAAGCACAAAGAACTCGTACTTAAAAAAAAGAAAGTATAATAATATGCACTAAAGTCGAAGATAAGGGCTGCAACGCCTCCAGTGTTTGGGGTTCACTGGTTAAATCGTCCCCCTACTTAATAAGTAAAATTCAATCATTTGTAACGAAATTTAGAATCGCGCAGGCCAATTAATTGTTGTCAATTTAGGCGCGCGATTAGTCGCGCGGGAGAGATTTCTTTATAACAAGGCCTGCAGCTCACAATCATCTCAAAAATGTTCTCATGGTACAGAAGATTCGGTGTTTGAATTATCGTTTTAGTTGCAGGCAAAAAAATTTTAACTTTAGCGAAGTGTTCTACCGATTTGGCGAAGGTAAAAAAAGTGCACCATAAGACTCATGTAAAAGACTTTTAAATAAAACTAACCGTCAGGTGAACTTTTCATCATAAACAATACGTCCGTTCGACTCAAAACATGAAAATGAATAAAAAACGACATTAATATAATCTCCGCGATGGAGTTCCTTTTTCTCCACTATGAGGTAAACAAAAAGTTTCTATTTTTGCGAATGAATGAAAGTAGACATATCATGAAAAAAAGTCAATTTGAAATTATGTATATTATTTTTGCTTCACAATTTGACCGGACCTCAACACTTTTGTATCGCAAGATTTAGAATTGACTTCGCAAAATGCGAAGTGCGAAGCCTTAATTCGAACCCTGAGATTTGAGCTAAAAATCAGCCAACTGAGATGGTGCACTGGGGACCATGTACCACTTGGCATGGAATGACCCAATATTTACCTTAAAGACACAAGAAGTTTAGAACACAAAAAGCTGCGACCACAAATTTTTGTAAACAAATTGTCTTTAACTTTCGCAAATTTTGTTTCAAGTATATATAGAAGTACGAAGAAATATTATATATATATATATACAGGTTTAATGAATTGTGAATTTAATTTTGCGAGAATTTAATTTCGCAGATTTCAGAAAAATTTGCAGATTTCGCGGAATTTTCTGAAATCTGCGAAAACAAACAAATTCATCCAGGAAAAAGTGACTTTCACTTCCTCCTTCTCTTCTTCACCATCTTGTGTATTCAGTAGTGTATCAGTAGCTGTTTGCTAGATATCATACATATAATATCCATAGCATAATTTTTCTAATTTTAGGCGTCATTCTAGTAAATCATCATAATACCTTCATTTAATGCAATCAATATCAATAATGTGGTTGGTGTGTGTGGTAAAAAGCAGGGTCTGTCTGACGAAACAAAACCGGACACGGCCTTTCAGAAAATCATTTCTCATAATACTTCAACATTAAAATAGAAACATATTATGAAAAGGTGATATAACAGGGTAATACTTACTCTAGCTTAGCCAGTTATCAAAAACAGATTTGCACGTACTCATATTTCCGAGTTCTTGGTTTACCTTCCATCCCCCATCACGCGCTTCGCATTCACTTAAAATGCAAGTACACGCACTCCTTCTAAGAGCTTTTAGTTGATCTGATTTGCTCTATTGATGTTTCGAAAAGGTCATAGTAGTCTCGGTGTAATGAGAGGAAGATACTACTTTCATACGGTTTGGGTTGCTTCTTATGATGATAGAAATATTTAAAGCTTCTGGGCCACCCAGATTTTTGACTCTGGTGACCATGTTGTTGGCAGATTTTTACCCTCCCCACAGACAAAAATTAGAAAGAGATTGAATAATAATAATAATAATAATAATGGTATATTTCAATCTCCAAAATTTACATTTGGCTCTTCAGCTGAAAACATTATATAGTATATATGTGCAAAGTCTAGAAAAATATTTATATTTATAAAAATATTATGTATACTAGTGAGATGCTCTGACCGGCTACGCTAGCAAAGTAGAATTGGTAAGTAGAGTGTTAGTAATTAGATATCTAGAAGATTGACTCAGAATTGGGACGGTAACTAGTCCCTGCGACTAGAAGTAATAAAAAAAAAGGAAAACAACTGCAAACAACTGCAATAGTCATATGAGGATAGATACTAAATGCGAGTACGCAGGGGTCTGTACCAGTGCCTGTTAACATATACTATGTAATAGAAGTTTCAAGTAACATATTTGGTTTAAAATTTTTAATGAAACTAAAAAACTTTGAAAAAAATATTGCTTACTGACGTAGTAGTATGGCTTGTGCTAGAGAAGAGATTGTGATGTTCTAGAATTAGTACTTAATAACAAACTAATATGGGTATTGCAATATAACAAAGTAGAATAATAAGTAGTTCATCATTAAATGATTAGTGGGAGATGAGTGCATACGAGAAACTAGAGATTAAGTGTCAGTATACATAAAACAAAACTTTATAATAAGGCTTGTACTACTGCAGGCTTCTAGCAAGTGCTTTATCTAGGAAATAATTTTTCGTCTCTTTGCAAAAAACTTTATATTCTAGTGAGTTACGACATGTAACAGGAAGCTCATTAAAAATTCTTGGAGCTTCAAATTCAAACGAGCCATTAATATTCAAGGTTTCACGCAATTTTGTACCACCGATACGGTCGTTCCTAGTTATAGGTTGCTCATATTTTTCCATTGGTAAGAACTTTGGCCAAACACTCATATTAACGGATTTCCATGCGAGTCTAGCCATACTGTAGTCCGATCGTTCCTTTACCGGAAGCCATTTCATAGCGATGACATCAGCTTTTCGCGAATAGCTCTTCCTTACGAAGCTAGCAGCGGCATTTTGTACTTTTTGTAGTTGTTTGAAAAGGTAGTCTGGCGCATTGTTGAAGACAGCATTACCATAGTCCAGTTTACTAAGGACGAGGGTCTCGGCAAGCTGGCAACGAATTCGGTATGGTAAATAACGTTTGATCAGCGCAAGACTTTTAAGTGTTCCGTAAGCTTTCGTTATCGCATTTTTAACATGGGCGTTCCATGTAAGATTTTCGTTAAACGTGACACCAAGCAGCTTGAATGACGGAACTCGTTCGATTATTATTTCGTTGTTTGATTTTATCTCAAAAGCAAAGTCGTGTCTTCTTGCCATTTGACTGGTGGCAAAGAGCATCGATTTTGTCTTTTTTGCGTTGAAGATTAGGTTTGAGTCGCGTGACCACTCCTCGATAACATTGACATCGTTGTTGACTTCTTGACTACATTGTTCAAGGTTGGCAGGTTTGGTGTGACGATAGATGCTGGTGTCGTCGGCATACTGAACACATTTGGCGTCGGTCTTAGATGCCATGTCGTGAACATAGATGTTAAAGAGGACGGGACCCAGTATGCTCCCTTGCGGCACGCCGTTAGTGACAGTTAAGACGGATGATCTCTTATCATCAATTTGTACGTATTGTTGTCGATTGCTGAGGTAGTTTGCAAGAATAAGTAAGGACTTCTTCGAGAAGTGGAGTGAGTGAAGCTTTTTTATCAGAGTTTCAAAGTCAACGGTGTCGAAAGCTTTCGAGAAATCGGCAAGAACTGCAAGTGTGATCTCGCCGTGGTGCATAGCTTTCAGAATGTCATTTTTGATTTTAATACATGTGGTTACAGTGCAATGGCCCTTACGAAAGCCGGATTGGTATTGCGACAAGAGTTCCTGGTTTTCAAGAAAGTTTGTCATTTGTATCATAATGAGTTTCTCGTAGACTTTTGATAGGATGGGTAGAATCGATATTGGTCGGTAATCACTTGGCTCGTTCGGTGAATCAATTTTAGAAATTGGGCTGATTTTTGATATTTTCCATTGACTTGGGAAGATCGATTGTTGAATAGAGGTGTTAATGATGTGACATATCGGACTGCAGATTTCATCTGCAGACAGTTTTATGTATTTTGATGGCATTTGGTCGTGACCGGTTGAGCAATCGTCCCGAAGATTTCTAATGGCTTTACGAACATCAGCGTAGGAGACTTGAGCAATGGTGAACGCGTCATCAGATTCAGGTAGATCATCAATGAGTTGATGAAGGAGTTGCTCTGGTTTCGGTTGTGAGTTAAGTAGTCTCCCAGCAGTTGTGTTGAAGTGTTGGTTGAGGGTGTCGGGCTCAGCGTGGATCTTTTGAGGACTCGGCTTGAGGATACGATGGATGGTCGACCACACCTCTTTCGGTCGTTTAGAGGATAGGGCACGACGGAAGAAAGAAGATTTGGTTACACGAATGAGAGTCTTTAGTTCGTTACGAGCTTTACGGTAGAGGTTCCAGTCTCCCTCTTCGGCATCGGGGGAATGGCACTTAGCGCGGAGGTAATCTCTTTCTCTTTGTTTCTCGCCGATATTGAGGTCTTTCAACCATGGAGCTGGTGGACGTGTGATTTTCTGTTTTACAAGTGGCGCATGTCGGTTAAGGCAGCTAGTGAACAGTTCATTGAATATGTCAAGCTGTGCTTCGGCGGTGTCGAAAGCGTAAACTAGGTTGAATGGTACTTGTGCGATATCGTTTTTAAACGCATGAAGCTCGAAGTTTTTTTCATTGCGTATGTATTTAAACCTCGGTTCGAATCTTGGTTTCCTTAGGTTGCAGATGACGAAAGGTGCATCATGATCACTCATTTCGCAACAGAGTATCACGTGTTCGTCGATGACTTTCGGAAACGAGGTAATAATATGGTCAATGCAGGTTTTTCCTTTCCGGGTTGATTTCTTCACTTGTTGACGTAAACCGAGACGATCTAGGGTGTCTTTATATTCGTTTGCAACGTTGTAGTTCTCTTTCAGGAGATCGATATTTGTATCACCAGTGATCACGATTGGATCAGACCAGATGGTGTGAACGTACGATATCAATGTTTCGAATTTTTGAAGCCAGGCGCGTTTGTCGACATCTTCGGAACTTGGTTGATAGAAGACGGCTATAAGAAAGGGGCTTTTCTTTCCCTTCACTTCAAACCACTGGTGTTCGATCGTTGTGTCTTTCTTATCAATGTCAGTTCTTGGGCGATGTTTGATGCCGTCTTTGAAGTAGGCTCCAACACCACCGCCACGTTTACCATTTCTGTTATTGTACTTGAAAGGATGATAACCGGAGAAGTTGAGTTGTCTGATCAGTGCAGGATTGTCAACGAGCCATGTCTCAGAGATTGTTAGGATATCAAATTTGTGTTTTAGGAGCATGGCTTCAAGTTGGGCAGTTTTATTTTTGATAGATTGTATGTTAAGATGCGCTATGCTGTAGTTGTTTCGGTTGGCGTTTAGAAGGTCCAACTGGATTTGGGTATTTTGTTGCGCAGGAATATCATTCACGGTTGAAGAGTCTGATAGTAGAAAGTCTATGTCGGCATTGTTGAACGGTAATTCAGTAAGCAGACAGTCGTGACATGTCCATAAATTGTGTTTGTCTGAGAAGTTTTTTACAGTTTTATAAATACATTTTACGTGAGTCGAGTTGAGACAAACCTTGCATTCCAATTGGTACGAATTCTTACGGACAGTTTTGGCACAAACAGGACACGCGAGCGGACCCGGATTAGTTTCGATATCACCGGAGATGAGGAGCCGGAATGTTGCCGAATGATTTGCGTAGAGATGGATCGGTGCACAAAACCTCCGTTTGTTGTTGTGATTTTGACGTCGAGTCAAAAAGTCTTTGTTTTGAACTTTAAAACTCGATTTCTCGTGGCTACTTCCCATTTGATGTAGAAAGAGATACACCATTACGACGAGCGCAGCTTCCTTCATCTTCTTCAGCAAAAAATCAGCTCACTTCTTTTTAATTTGAGTGAGAATTTTAAGAAAAACTAATTTATTTTCACTCTTTTGACGTTAGTTTTCAAAAAAGATTGAAGGATGGAAAACTGAAGCAGAGACACAAAACTCTCAGCCATAACCACATAGTGAAACGAAGCGATTTCCTGCACAAAGTAGATATTCATACCGAAATTTCGTTTGCTTTGAAAAAGAACAAGATTCGCATAAAGGCGACTATATATTTCCCCTAAGTTGCGATAATGTTGTTGTACCGAAAATAACTTAGTTTATTTACTTTTTCTGACTACTTGGAAAGGAGCAAAGAATACTATATCAACTCGAGACAGGTTTTATATTATACTTCGATAGTAGATGTCGTACCAGAACGTCGTGACTAGAACGTGTGCATAATTACAGGAATAAGTTCTATGAACTATAAGTATTTTATCGCATAAAATGCAACTTTAACATGTACAAAGTCGTCTGATAACAAATGTTGAATAGCTATCCCTTTCTCTTTCTTTCTTTGTTGAAAAAACTGCTGTTCAATTACCCCCGGATAAAAACTTTTAGAACCCCGATGCCAAAGTGGGTGCGCAGCCTGTCTCGTTATAAAAAACTGAACTTGTTCTAAAAGAAACCGTAAGGAACTGAACAGCACGTTTACAAGACTTTGTAAATGCAGCAAGGTGGGTCTGAAACAATATTTACAATTGACTAATATTTTAATCAACTAAACATACGCAAATTCATTATCCTGATGCACCCTCGCATCACATGTTACATTATACTGATGCACCCTCGCATCACGTGTTACATTATCCTGATGCACCGTCGCATCACATGTTACATTATACTGATGCACCCTCGCATCACGTGTTACATTATCCTGATGCACCCTCACATCACGTGTTACATTATCCTGATGCACCCTCGCATCACATGTTACATTATCCTGATGCACCCTCGCATCACGTGTTACATTATCCTGATGCACCCTCGCATCACGTGTTACATTATCCTGATGCACCCTCGCATCACGTGTTACATTATCCTGATGCACCCTCGCATCACGTGTTACATTATCCTGATGCACCCTCGCATCACGTGTTACATTATCCTGATGCACCCTCGCATCACGTGGTACATTATCCTGATGCACCCTCGCATCACATGTTACATTATCCTGATGCACCCTCGCATCACGTGTTACATTATCCTGATGCACCCTCGCATCGAAATACAATATTCTGATGTCATTATAAAATAATTTTGAATACGTTTTCTAACACAATAGGAATTAAACACTAGTTGTGATTGGAAAACCCCAAAACGCAAATGAAACCACTTTTCGAACTTCTAGTCACGAAAGTATCTAAACGACGTGTGAATTTTGACTTGCGAGATCCGCCCTTTTATAAACTATTCCACGTCATGCTTAATTCACTTATGCCGGTACCGAAATTTATTTCGAAATCGTAAATAAACCCATTTATTGTGTGTATTGAACCTTAAGAAAAATGTATCATTATTACAATGGTATAACTCATCAACCTGATCCTCGATAAAAAATGTCCTTAATAAACAGTGTGGAATTGAATCCAATACCAGAAAAGAACTTATTTTGAACTCACTATGAAATGAAGATGATCATGGACAAACGCTAGACGGGATCTCGCTATCATGAAAAAAATAAAATGTGTTTATATGACAAGCGAGTCAGCCCGCCTCCGTAGTAGGGTTCTAAGGGTGTGCACGTGGATCAAATCAGGTCTTGTCACAAACAAGATCGGGTTGAACTGCACAAAGATTCTCCATTTCTTCTTCCAAGTCTTTGAAAGGGTTATCATCTTCAGCATTCTGGTTTTCAACTGATACCGTAAACCTTCGAATATAAGCCCACCCCGGTAAAAGCCCACCCGTGTATAAGCCCATAATATTGGAAGGGAAAATTTCATGGTTGTTTTTCTTTTACTAAAAAACTTTTTTTTTTTGCAAAAACATACAAGTACAAGCTATTTCTTCAGTTCTTTACGAACTAGTCCTCTATTGATATTTGGTCCATATAAGAAATAAACACAAGGGAGCTCAATTCCTCCCCCTAGAACCCATGTCCCTTCAGGTGCACGTCGTTTTTCGCCGGTTATTTTCGCTTTAATGTCATATATTTTCAACTCCTTCATTAATGGGAACAGCTTCTTCGCTAGAGCTTCAGCCACATGCCCAATAGCTTTCGATCTTTATTCATTACACAATGGCATTTTTGCTTAATGTATTATCTGGTTCGAGTTTGCACGCAAATCAAGTGGTGATGAGTGAAAAGTTTTTATTACGTAAAATATATGCATAGATATTTAATATGTTGCTATTGTTTTCCATGTATAAGCCCACCCGTGTATAACCCACCCCCCGTGTATAAGCCCACCCCAAAAAAGCTTACGAACTTGTATAAGCCCAGGGCTTATATTCGGAGATTTACGGTATTCTTAACTCCGAAAACAATTCAATACTGTCTTTACCGTCACTGCCTCCAAAGCTGAAAACATTTGCATTCATTGAAGTAAGGAAACGTAGTGATTTACTCTTCTCAATAGATTGAATAATCTTACGAAGAACATGTTTGCGATAAATTGCTTTAAGAACTGGACATTTGTCCATAATCAATGCAACCTGTCTTCCTTCAGCATGAAAGTTCTTATCCATCTCTCTGACCTACTGATTAAACAACACGCAATCCATCCAGTATTTAAGGTGTTTTCTGTGTTTTCAAAAACTTGATGTTCTTGAAGCACCGAGGATTTTTGTCCTTTCGAATAACGAACACGGTAACTTTTCTCCATCTGCATTAGCCACTGCCAACAGAAAAATGCGAATTTTACTCAACTTTCCGCCAGAACATTTGTCAGATTTAAATTGATATGTCTTGGTTGGAAGGTATTGGTGAAACCATCCAAATCCATCTGCGTTATGAATGTTCTTAAGCTCGTAGTTTGATAAAAGAGTGGGAAGAGAGGTTCCCACCAACCGGCAAAAATGTCTGGCGTAACTGATTATGATTCACCTGATACGGTCTAAAATGTAATATGGTTTCCGTCTGTCCGGCGCCGTAGTCAGCCATCTGATGCCAGGGGGTTTTCAACGTTTAGTTGCTTGGCGAATGCAATCGCTTTCTCATGGATTATGGCTGCAGATAAAGGAACATTTTGACTTCGCAATCTTTTAAATTAATTGACAGCAATTTTGTCTACCAATTCAAAGCTACACGTTTTCAACGTTGGCTCTCATTTCTAGTGCACTAGTCTTTATGTCCGGGTACCAGAGGAAGGTACCATAGGAAGAAAATCTTATCTATTTTCTGGTCCTACTTTCATACGTCTTGGGTTGTTTCTTATATGATGAAAGAAATATTTTAATCTTTTGGGGAACCCAGTTTTTTTTTACCATATTGGCGGATTTTTACCGTCCACATAGACAAAACTACTTTGGTCTCTAAGCCTCAACATATTATACATCATACTTCATTTGTTGCTGAACAAACTTTAATAAAAGACGAACATCTGAAAATAAAGATATCTCAAGATATTCAGCACTTTCTTACCGTGGCAGATTTGGACATCCTATCGTGAGTTTTGAAACAAGATGTCCGGCCGGATTTCTCAGACGCCCGGCCGGATGTTTAAACGCCGTTTGAAATGTCCGGCCGGGAGTTTTGAAACTAGTCTTGAAACATCCGGCGGACATCATCACTCAAAACGTCCGGCCGGGCGTTTGTAAAAATCTGGTCCTGAAAATTACCAGCTAACATTGTCCGGCCGCACCTTTGAAACACCCGGCCGGACATCAAGATCTCCGGCCGGGTATCTCAAACATCCGGCCGGGTATGAGGTAACTGAGACGCCTGACTGATGGATTTCATCAATATCTGGTCCTCAAAATCAAATACTTTTGCACGAAGCTGGAGAGTTACAAAATGGCCAAAGGAGAAAGTAATTAAGTAATCTTTCCACCACTCCAGCTTCCTGGTTATGATGTGTACTTTACTAATCCAAAAGTATCTAATGCAGTACTTCGCGGTAAAATGATTTCCATTATTAGCTTTGATCTTTTGGTGCCAGCACATACAAGTACAATGCATGGTCTTCAGGTGGTAATATACCTAGATTTCAAGAAAAAGTCGGAAAATTTTGAAAATTGAGATTTTTCCCTAAAAATAATGCTTAGACATTCTGGATCAATTCCTGAAAGTTTTAGGCTTTAATTCCATGGTTATAACGATATATTTAACGTTTTCTGGGAGAAGGTATGCTACTAAATCTCAAGATTCCCCTAGCAACCAACGCTTAGACCGTTGCTATGGTGTTTCTGGGTCATCTGTTCACTTACTGCAATGAAATAAGAAGTTTAACAAAACTTCAAGGTGTAGACTGTACCTTAAACACGGGAAATTTCGTGTATTGTTTCCATGAACTCATAGAAATGTTTTTGAAAGTGTGTTACTGTACTTGATTTGCTTTTGGATGTTGAAAAGTTGAAAGGTTTTTACTCTTATCTGTTTACCTAATTTTTTTCATACTTAATATGTATAACAAGAATAAGTAGAAAGTATGGCTGGTACAAAGCAGAGCTCCAAATATAGACGAAAAAGAAGAGGCTTTCCTGGTACACAAAAACAACATATGCAAAGTGAAGCAACTTCTTCCTCTTCAACGAGTATTTCTACATCTTCTATTTCTTCTCCAGTGAAACTTAACAGATCTCTGGAAAAAATAAGCAGGAACTGTCCACTCTTAAAGGAGGAGAATAATACAGTGCTTACCAGAAAACAAGCATTTAATCTTGGTATTGTCAATGGCAATCGCAGTGACCCTGTAAAGGCACATAGCAACAAGATCATCAGCGCAGAATCGTTGCAAGAAGCTATCAGTATTGCTGCAATATGTCGCCATTGTAAAAGCCCTAATAGTTTATTAGAAATTTGGCAACATGATAGTAAGAGACATGGACTAAATGAAGCATTGTGTTTAAAATGTAATTTGTGTCATCATGAAACTTTATTAAATACTAGCAAAAAACATCCGATGTGTAATTTTTCAGATGCAAACATTCAGATAGTTCATGCTGGTCTTGTTACTGGAAATGGATTGAGTAACTTGCAAAAACTATGTATATACTGCTATGAATTTACCTCAACCACCTAGCAGTAGCTCTTACAACAAAATTCTGAAGCTTGAGCATGGTGAATCGATCAATGTTGTCAACGAATCTATGCAAAGTGCAGCTCAAAATTTGAAGCAGTTTATGATCAATAACTATCCAGATTGTGAAAATTCTTCTCTGAACGATTCATTCTCTGTCAGTGTTAGTGTTGATGGTACTAGAAAGATGCTTGAAAGGACTCACTCAAAATGCAAAAGAGGCAATTAATTCAATTTTATGGAGCAAATGTCCAAAGAGAGTTTTTTGTAGCAAAACAAAGTTACAATCATGTGCTGCACTAACCATCCTTGAGTGGAATTCAGGAGCTGCTGGTTCTTCAAAAATCCTTTCTAACGTAGGTGTTGGGTTAGGTGTGAACACAAAATGTTGGTGACCGTTTACGCAATAATTCTCGCATACTACAAGCTGCAAATAAATGCAAATCAAAGTACCAAAAGCGTCGGCAAGCATTATGCCAACTGAGGAAGTCAAGAAAAGCAGACACTGCCTCATATCAGTCAGGTGCATTTGGTACAAGCAAATATCCTGATGCAAATAAAAAGACAACTAAACTTGCAAAAGGTGCTCTTGTAGATATTGTCTTTGTTGATGAAAGTGAAGTTGCTATGATAAAATTCCAGGAAGGACTGTAGAATGTTGTGTCTAAAAACAATTTTCCACAGTCATATTTCATGAAGCTTTATCATCAAAACTTTACTTGGTTAGCCAAGTATCTCTGTTTCAAAAATCTTTGCCTTGATATAATTGAAATCATTTTATTCAGTTCATTTTTGTAATCAATGAGTAAAAAAAACTGTTTTTCAACTAAAACGGCTTTTTTTAGAATTTAGATCTTTTACAATTTGAGTAAAGATTTTAGAAGTTCTATAAGTAGCTATTTTATGCCATTTTGCACAGAGCTCAGAATAAGTTTCTTCTTCAAAATGAGTTGAGGATTTTCCTTTTCAATTATCCGAAGACCTCGTATCCAAGAAAAACAATATTTTCCAAGTTACCATAGCAACCGTTGCTAAGGAACAAAATCCTCAACTCATTTTATAGCTAATTGAATTTATAACAACTATGTGGAGTTTGAGTTCATAACCATCACCCTAACTCATTTTATCGTTTCTCAAAGATTTCTATTGCTTTTGTTTCCATGGCAACAGCACTAATTTGGGCACTTGTTTTTCATGACCAAATCACCCAAATGTTTGTTGAAGGTATATAGTCTCAGAAACTTTTATTTGTTTTGATAGATTGTAATTTGTTTCATTAAAACAGCTGTCTTTTAAATGTATGTGTTTTTCCTGCCATATGGTCTATTACCACCTTCAAACGTTGAACAAGTTAGACATCCTGATATCCGGCCGGAAAAACAAAACATCCGGCCGGGCATCTTGATATCCCGGACCTTTCGTTCGTCCGGCCGGGCGTCTTTGAATACATACTTTACAGACTTGACAGTATTGAGCGTGTATAAAAAGGCCAGAACATCGAGATTGACGAAGGTTAAATAGCATCTTTTCATATATATCCCGCCGGATATATTAAATCCGCGGCCGTGCGTTTGAACTTCTAAGCAATTTTCAGGACCAGATTTTTACAAACGCCCGGCCGGACGTTTTGAGTGAAGATGTCCGGCCGGATGTTTCAAGACTAGTTTCAAAACTCTCGGTCGGACATCTCAAACACCCGGCGGGCGTTTAAACATCCGGCCGAGCGTCTGAGATATCCTACCGGACATCTTATTTCCAAACTCACGATATAGGATGTCCAAATCTGCCACGGTACTTTCTATTTCAACACCAAAGAGACTGACACATACTTATCAGCTGAAGAAAATGTTTTGGGAAGATATCACACAGAGTTACAACACCATTATTTTGACGAGGCAATTTAGCAATAAGGAAAGTGTGCACATCCAGCTTTGACAACTCTGATGACTTAAGATGGGTCACCTGATGGCAGCAATCAAAAGAAAGGTGGAAGAGAGGCTTTTGTGCGTTACATCCGACGCTCATAAAAAGGTATCATCAGGATCAAGAAGGAAGCATGATGATACTGTTCGAGATTTAGCAAATCAGCTAAAAGAATTGTTTGATCCTTCCCTCCTGGAGGGTCCAGTTCGAATTTTCAAATCAGGAGTGAAAATTGAAGAAAATGTTGTAAAAGGATAACTAAAATGTCTATCAGTTGGTGAAGACCGTGTGAAAACGCCTATCGAGAAAAGGATCAAAGCATCAAATATGACTATAATTAGTGTGACAAAAGTCCTATAGAAAACATCGCAACTGCAAAGATTCCAACTGTCCCCAATTTTTTTGGACTGTCCCGAATTCAGGCATCCTGTCCCGAAGTACCATAGATTTTGAATTAAAGTTAAAGCCTCCACTTTCTAAAACAAAAAAAGATGCAACTGGTTCAATTATCATTGAAAAATGACGGTCTATTCAGAAAAAAATGTCATTTTTTACACTCTCATTTTCAATGACATTTTTTCTGTTGTTTTCGAATCTGTTATTTTTGCTCACGTGTTTCGAAGCGCAATGTGATTAAGACGCTAACAAACATAAACAAAAACTACATTTTGAGCTAGACTAATGAAGATGCAAGAAACAACTGAGAATTTCATTGATATTTGGAGGAGCCAGACAAGTTTACAAGATGTCAAATTCCTGTTACAAGGATAGGAATGAGAAAGCGAGGAAATGTCAAGTTCATTCCATCTATGTAGCCACGGCTTCACCACCCATGCACTTTTATGTTTTCAAAGTATAAACAAGGACAACAGCTGGCTGTTTCTTCCTCAAAAAGTCCATGTTGTACCTTTCAATGATAGTGTATTCGCGCCAAAATTTTTAATTTTAAATGTCGATAGTCATAACTTAGTCATCACGCGCTTAGTATTCGCTTAAAATACAAGTGCACGCTTTCCTTCTTAGAGACTTGTATCCTTGATATTTCCAAAAAGTAATAAAATCATTCCACTTTGATTTGATGAGAAACTCTTTGTTTATACCTAAATGTTGAAGAAAGTGATTCAAAAAGAAGTTATTTTATTGAAAACAATATGAATGAAAGAAACAATTCCAAACAAATGCATAGTTGGAAGTATTTTAGCGTGCAATTTTGTTGGTGAGATCACAACAACAAACTTTCAGACCTTCTTTTATTCATATATACCAAAAGTACGTGTAAAAGCTATAGCTATTCTTGCTATATATAAATATACCTCTCAGAATTAACCTAAATATTTTCCATGAGTGCATAAAATGGTTTTGGTCAGCTCATCAGGCTGGACTTTGTTGTTCTCTACCAACAATATAGTAATTCTTTTCCCTGACGATTATATCATGAAAAATTGTGTCAAGAAGAAATCATCTGAGGTTACATGCACCAATCAGAACCCCAATAAACATCAGTCAGCCGTTCATTAGTTGTTAAGTGAGGCATTTGGTTTGTACTTACAACACAACTTTTCCAGATGCTATTAATTGTCACACTTATATATATGTGCTATGACCTGCTTAGTTTTAGCAGAGAATCCTGTTAGTGAAAAACAACTGTTATACTTCGTAAATAATGATTAAAAACTGCTGGCTTAAGGAGCCACCAGCTGCATTGTGCAACATAATTATTTCTTTATACTAATTCTTTAGATATAATGTATATTGCACTTAAGATGGATAGATAACTTGTTAAATCAGGTTTTTATATATACACTTTTCAGATACATTAGCAACATGAATTGTTTAGGAAAAATATTTCAAAGCCCCTTCATGATGGAATCTTATAAATATGGTATCAGAATTTTTCTACAGAGGCAAATCACTATAATTACCCTTTCTGCTAGTCCTCAAGTTGCACCGAACTACCATGTCACAAACATATATAATAGTCTCTTTGCATCTGTACTTTATTTATGGGATGGAATACTGTTGGCTGCTCCAAAGAAGCAAAGTTCAATCAGAAAAAGCCGATGGTTACGGACATTTAAAGAGTTGAAACCACGGAATGACATAGAAGATTGTGTGGTATGTGGCCTGAAAAAGCTCATTGCTAGACTTTGTAAAAATTGTTTTGAATGGACTATGTCCTTGACTGAAAAGGCATGGGAGCAGAGTGGAAAAAACAAAAAAGACATACGTGTTCGATAGAAATCCATTAGTCAGACGTATTATATATTTTCTTTGTAGTCAAGTTTTGCTTTGTAAATGCATAAAGTGCATGCATAAATTGATGAGAGCTGTTTTAGTCATTAACGTCCCATGCTGAGTCAAACTTGGAAATTTTTCCAAAAAAATTTGGTTTGAATTAGGCCAAGCTCACATTTTTATAAAGTGAAGATCTTTGTAGTTTGCATTTGCTTACTAGATACACTTTTGATTTTTGTTATTGAGATCAAGTTTAACAAGGTATATTTGCAGCATAGGTCTTTATAATTGGGAAATACACTATATGTTTTGGCACATGTGTTTTATCACGTGTCAAGACTCATAGTGTATTTTAGGAAAACTCATGAGTTTTTGGGTGTTGTGTCAAAACACATCTCTCAAAAAAAGTTCAACATCTTGAACTTTGTGTGTTAAAACACACATTTTCTAGCCAATCAGCTTTGAGAATTGCACTGCGGCAAATGAGTTTCCATTTGATTTAGTTGTTCGTTCTTTCAAAAGTCATATGAGAAGTGAACTTAAAGTGAAATTATCCTATAGGTATAGGATCACGTAAATGTGTTGTTTCTTTTTTGAAATCATTTTAACACGAAATCTCATCAAAATTTTCTGGTGTCATTCTTAAAAAGTTTTTATAAATTTCACCGTCTTCTACCCTTAATTTCTTTTAACAGCTGACTATGGCACCCATGTGTAACTCTCCGTAGAGGGCAGGGTTTCTCCTAAATGCTCCCATTTCCTCTGCTCTTTCTCCAGGTCTGAGCAAACTGTTAAACAAATTGCAGCTACAAGGTCTTCGTGTGAGTCATCAGCCAATATAGCAGTTTAATATGTAACTGAACTCAGAATAAAAACACTTATGTGTATACACTAATGTATTTAATTTTTTCATGCATCAAATGAGTATGGGTTTCGAAACTTGTGTCAAAAGGTCATAGTGTATTTCCAGCGTTATAGCTGTATGGTTTGGCTAGGCTTAACTAAAATGTCTTTCAGAATACTGTGTTGTGCTTCCCTGATAGTGAGTTCAGCTCAGCAAGGCACTCCAAAATAACTTTGAGCAAACTATGACATAAAACATAATTGGTCTCCATGTATTTTAAGGATTTACAATTGCGTCTTCATGGTTAGTTGTCTTGTCATATCTTGTTATGATGGGTGATTACTGTATTGACAAATGTGACAATCTTCTTGGTTTGAAATTACCTTGACTTGAGTATTCATTTATTTCAATTTAGATAAATATTTCTAAAGAAAATGGACATAGAAAATGAATTGGTTTATTTCTTGTTATCATCAAAAGTGAGAAGTTTTATGCAAGCCTTTTGTATTTTCTGGCTAAAGTTTGTTCTTCTTCAAGCCTGAACAGTTTATATAAACTAGTGTGTCAAAAGGTCATAATGTATTTCCGGCGCTATATATAGCTGTATGGTTTGGCTAGGCTTAACTAAAATGTCTTTCAGAATACTGTGCTGTGCTCAGCATGGCACTCCAAAATAACTTTGAGTAAGCTATGACATAAAACATAATTGGTTTCCATGTATTTTAAGGATTTACAAATATTTTTTTGCTTTTCTTTTGATAATTTAATTTCTTTTTTTTAATTGTTATGCGCTTCTGATCGAACATGTTTTTTCTTCACTTCATTCATTTGGAATGTACCTTTCTTTCTCCTCCCTTGTGATCCTTTTAAGAAGAAAAACTATTTTCCCTTTACTTTTGATAGCACCCATGTTGTAACTTTTTAAAAACAAAAGCTAATAATAAGTTCAAGTTTTTCTAACTACGTTTTGAGTGTGTATTGTTAAAGTGAGAAACTATTAGCACATCATGATATTTGGGATTTTTGGAACCATTGTTTAAACTGATATTTGATATTTGATTTCGAATCTGCCTCTGGCTGAACACAACTTATACCAGCCGTTTTTAAGGAAATATGAGGCTTATTGGGGTCTCCGGGGTGACACAGAGCAGGTGCCCATTGGTGGCAAGCGACGCCGCTTTGGCGGCTAGTATAATATAAATATCTTTACAAGTAGTAACTGTTTTTGTTGTTGTTTTTTTTTTGCTTTCCACTGAAACGAAAACCATTTCGCTAAGTATAATCGTCTTCCTTGCTTTCCAGCACTTGTCTGTATGTAAATCTGGCTGTATGATATTTTCGTTAGTAACATAGTTTTCTTCAAATTAATCACTCTTTGTGTCATTCATTCTGCTTTTCAAAATGTGAAATGAAATCTTGCTAACAAACACACAATCTTTTGATCATTTTAGCCAATTGAATATTTATTTTTTAATCAAGTGCAATGTAAGGTTTTTCCTGAAAAAGCACTCATCACCCTTGTGTGTTTTTATGTGCTTAGAAATTTATTTCATTCCTTTCTAGAAATCTTTTGAATCAAAGCAGAATCCTGAAAGATGTCATTTTGTTGTTGGTAACCAATCTGCTGACCTCGATTCTGTTGTATCAGCTATTGTTTATGCTTTTTACCTACAGAAAGTAAATGTGGTAAGTTATCTTAACAACCTGAAGAATAAATAAATACCTTTACTTTTCATTCTCGGCTTAGAACTAAAAGGAGAAAATCCATCTGAATACAGTCTGCTGATCTTGATTCTGTTTTATCAGCAATTGTTTATGCTTTTTATGTCTATGCACAAAGTTAATGTGGTAAGTTATCTTAACAGCCTTCATAATAAACAAACAAAGAGGAAATTCATCCCAATACCACCTTTACTTTTCATTCTCGGCTAAGAACAAATCAAAGGAGAAAATCCTTTTGTTGTATCAGTAATTGTTTATGATCTTCATTTATATACAGAAAATTAATGTGGTAAGTTATCTTAGCAGCCTTCATAATAAACAAATAAAGAGGAAATTCATCCCAATACCACCTTTACTTTTCAATCTCAGCTAAGAACAAATCAAAGGAGAAAATCCATTTGATTACCATCTGCTGACTTTGAGTCTGTTGTATCAGTAATTGTTTATGTTTTTCAATTATATACAGAAAATTAATGTGGTATGTTTTCTTAACAGAGAATAAAACCAAAAGAAATCTCATCCAAATACTACCTCTGCTAACCACTTATCAGCTTTAAGAATGTGTTAAGATGAGGAAACCTTTGCTTTTGTTACACATTCTATCTATTTATCCATGTAACAGTTTTTTATGTTACATTTGATTTCAGGAATTATTTGCTTGATAAAAAACGAATTTATAAAAGCATGTATATTATTTTGAAACCATAACACAAAAAGTTTTGAATTAAAAGTACAAAATATTTCTGGGTTTTTTTGTATTTTGTCAGGTACAAATTTTTAGAAATTAAGCCAGCCCAATACAAATCAAACAATTATCAGTGACTGATTTACACTTTGTTTTTCAAAATTTTCCCTGTGAATGAAAAATCTGATACAGTAGAGGTTGATCTTTCTTAACGTTAAGATTATTCTGGCTTCAAAATATGGTCCATAAAAATGATGGAAATTCATTTAGTCGGACGATGTATGTCTTAAATAAGAAGGGTTTTGTCATAGTGATGCAATGATTTACTTTGGGATACATGTCCGGAAACACTTTTTGCGACGTAATAAATGTTACTCAAATTGCAAGTAGAAACATTAAGTTGGACATGATCCTCCTGTGATGCCATTTGCAAATTGTACTTTTTGTTTTGTTGTTTCCCATGTTGCTAGTTTCCGTTAGTATAAACTTGAAAAGGTATGGTGAAGTATTTTGTTTACTTGAACCATGGCATTTGCTGATCTAATAATGTTATTTTGATTTTAAGTTTTTATTTATAGTCTTTTAATATCCTACTGAAAACTAATTTCATTTTTTTAAAACTCTTTGTAAATCGATTTTGTCTATTGTAGGGATATGTTCTTTCGTGAGTACAAGTTTTTGCACTTTCACAGATTTTGGACCAACCTTTGTATTGGCCTTTTGTGCTTTTATTTAGTTAGTGACACGCACAATTTGGATTTACACAATGGCAGAACTGTGGAACTGGATATATTCATGGCTGGAATCTTGAGTGGTTACTGTTCAGATGAACCTGATAGTTTGTTTGCATTCTTGATGGAAGGTGAATGCTTTTATATACATGTGATCATTTTTTTTTTTTTTTTTTTTTTTGTTTACTTTTTTCAAATGAAACTTTCTCCTGGTCTGAAGGACACTTGGAGGTTAACAGCACACCTTTTCTCATCAGCATCAAGTAAATTCACCTAAGCTTAAATTATGTTTTTAATTTATGTTTATTCTAAGGTCTTGAAAACTGTATCATTTACCTACTACCTGCTCATACTTTAAAGACAAATCGGTGATTAGATTAAATATTTTACTTGGTTCTTTATGTTACAGGCGCATTCTGATTGTAAAATGTTCATGAGAACGCGCTTTAAATTATTGAAATGAAGGAACGGAATAAGTATTAAGTTTTTTTTTCCCTGGAGCATGCTTGAGATTTTGGCCATTTTCAACCTCAATTCTGCTTATAAAAGAGGGTGTACTGGAGAAACGTTGAATGACTATACACGTGGTTTTAGGCTTTTTTAAGCTGTTACTAAAAACGTTTTTTTAAGTGCTTTATCTCTGCTACTAGATATAGAGAGGTCATAAGACACTTAGCATCAAAGATTAAACTCTTTTCGTTGGATTTCATAATGTATGTGAGTCCTTATTAGATAATGTACCCAGCCAAATTCTTTAAGTTCACACGTGTTAACTAACGGCAATTTGTAATTGGTTGAAGCAACTGGGATTCATGCTCTCTTTGTGATGATTTTATAGCTAAGTTCAACATTTCTTCCATGTCCACGTACAACATCCTGCGAATGGATTACAAGGACGTACAATTCCAACACGCAAACAAGTCAGTAGGAATTTCGTCCGTCACACTGGAACCAAACATTCTCTTGTCAAGAGACAATTTTCTAGACGTTTTCGCTACCTTCGCCAACAATTACTGTTTGGATGTACTGTTGATAATGTTTTTGCATTTTGGTCCAGAACAACAAATACTTCGAGAGATACGCCGATATTCTCGCGAAAACATGCACCTTCGTTGCGTCTTTCAAGGAGAAACTTAATTTACATCTGCTATCATCAAAGAAATGTATCTGCTTATATAACCAAAAGAACGTTAAATCATCCAGAAAAGTCGTATTGCCTATTGTACAAGGTCTATGGTCATCGGAAGAAGCAGCAGTACTTCAAAACAAGGAACGAGTCGTATAGCACTCCAGGTTAAACTTTACATTTCTTTGTCTTGTGTCTTTCATTTGTTCTTTGATGCAAAACAAAGTCAAATGGCCAATTGTGTTGAAGTGCGTCTTTCATTGATGTTTCTTTGAAAATCTTATTGAGAAGTGTCATTTATTTTATAAGAACTGTTGATCGGTGTTACCTTCGTTGTTCGGATGTTCATCGTTGTTTTTCTAGTTAACAATGATTGTAAATGTTTTCTGATATCACTGTTCAGAAAGATGTAAATGCATGCGTCAAGCATGCAGCATAATGTGAAGGAGACCAGGAAGATAGGGTACAGCGGGCCTTCAAATACCTCTTTCTTCAACACTTTAAACACGATGAAAAACAGTAGTGCTGGAAATGCCGCGAAGATAACGTAGGTAAATACAATCAAAAAAGGAACCAGCAAGTTTCTCTTTGTTGTTGCGCTTTGATTCCCAACCTTCAGTTGTATATCGGTTTTTCTAAAACGCCTCAATTTTACATGAATGTACGTGTACACGCATATAAACACTATGAGCATGAGAAAAGTCACAAACGGCACGATGACGTAATTTATTAGTGGCCTGACGTCGACGTTGACGACCAGCTTTAGAAGAACTCCGGCAAAGGCGAACGTCAAGTTGATGAGCCAGCATGCGACAAGCATCATTTTGATTTTGCTTTTGGTGACGTAAATGGTGTACTTGATATTCAATCTGACTGCCAGGTAACGGTCTATTGTAAGCGATAACATAACAACACACCACGGAAACAAGCAAATAAAATTATGAACGATTGCGATGTAGTCGAAAACTTGGTTCGACTGATTCGAAAATATGAGAAGGACGGATGAATTTATTTGTCCTATGATCTCGCAGACACTGAGATGCCTTAGAAAGATTATTTGATTTTCCGGTATGCTGTTCTTTTTACCAAGTAGATAGATACCAACGGAATGAAAGATGATGGTTGCCACACCTAGAACGTGTTCCAAAACAGAAAAAATCAATCGTGTGTCCGCCATGGTTTGACAGCAATCCTTTGCTTCTCAACTCTTTAACATAACAAGTTTTTTTTTCGTAAGTTTTTCACATATTTCACATATCATACTGTAGGCGTTATGAAAAATTAACGAGCATATCATTTAGCTTTAAGAAGAACAATACGCAAATGTATAATGTTATTCTCTTTCTTAATGGCTTTCTTTTTTTTTTTTAATAATGCAGTGCAATTAAACCTTAAGGGTTCATCAAGATACTCTTTGCCAAACAATAAGTGTTTTATTTTTTTATTTTCAGCACTTTCTTTTCATTCATTTGAAAGGTCAAATGTTGAATATCTAAACTTCTGCAGCAGCATATCTTTATAATATAAGAGCTGACTTAAAGCAAGAGATCGTACTATCTATGCTATAAGATAGAAATGACGTCATTGGAACTCTCACCTCGTCCATTCATAAAAGATTCATAAAAGAAAAAAAAAATTGCTCGGAAATATCTTCGGTTTCAAAGCGATGCAAAAGCTGCCGTAATGATTTTCGGCAGTGCAGTTTTGTTTTCATAGTGACTTCTGATACTCTGGAGTTATCGCAAGACAGTGTATTTAAACTCGTGAACGTCTTTCACGAATACCATGTCACTGAAATTCCTGCTGATGGCCAAGAACAGTTGTGAATACGTCTTTGTGTTATTACCCTGTCATAGCAAATTACTCCGTCCGAGGCTTCAGTAAAAGCGGTTCTTTAATTTTTAACTTTTAACTTTCACACAAGCTATTCTTGTTGTTTTTATATGAACGTTTTCTTTGCAGTATTTCGGAAGGATTTTTCGGTTTTAATTATTTATATTCATTACGAGAAAAAGTACAGTACAGTTCTTTTTTCTTATGAACGCACTGTCTGTTGTCTCTTTATTAATTTAATTACTCGAATTTTTGAAATACGAAGCGGTTGTTATGTACAGAAGAAATAGCCTCAAAACTCATGAAACTGCAAATTGCAGCCTAAATATTTCATGCTTCGACGTAGTAATCTGGATCTTCAACAGAGAATTTTAAACGAACATTTATACATTGTTTTGTGCTTGCGACCTTTAAATAATTTCGTAAAAAACATTTCGTGGATTTTCAGCAATTTTCCTCCTTGCTGGGAAAAGGAAACCCAGGAAGATTTGCCTCGCGCAGAAGTCAGTGAATGCAAAAAGATAATAGGTTCATATTGAGAATGATGTTCTCACAGGAAAATTTCTCTATATTACGTCAATTTATTTATTTTACAGGGTTTTATGCGTACAAAAATTTGTCTGAAAATGGTGATTTTTATTTATGGCGACTTTTATCAGTTTCGACTACTCGCAACTTTTTGTACTCGTGATTTTTTTTTTGTGCCTTTTGTACACTCGGTGGAGAATTAAAATCAGCCACTGAAACGAATATGTTTGCAAGCAAAAACCGAATACACACAAAACATGAAGTGATGAAAACTTAAAAGCAGAACGTGCTGAGCATTACTAACAATAAGTAAAATATATAAAAAAAAAAACAAGACAAGACGAGAAGCAAAAATATACAATATTATATTATTTATTATATTATATACAATATTATTTACAAATGTCTCAGCTAAATAAAAAGACCAAATCAGCCAGAAAACAAAAAAACAAAACGTTTGGAAAAGACTAACTCCTTACCGCCCTGACACAACGCTAAAAAAGCTAAAGTGCAGACACCTAACATGCAATATACATGCAAAAAGTGCGTAAAAACGGAGGAAGTGCTACTGTATTGTAAGATACACAAATATTATGTGGGTACATTGCGTTCATTAAGTCCTTGTGGTAAAAATGTTTTTGTTTATACTGCCAAAAAGACTCCCTTTCTCGAATTTGGTTCTCGGTTTTTGATGCGTCAATAATTTGAAAACTAAAATCAGATTGTAAAACGACCTATATTTCCTTAATATATATGTATATATATTAGATATGATTTTAAAAAGTAAGCTGTCAAATTTTTTGTTGTTGCTTTTTTAATGTTGTTGGTTTTATTTCAGTTGCTCGTGCATTGATTTGATTGATTGATTTGATTTCCAAAGATGTCGTGTTTACTATAGATAGAGTGTTTACTACCTAGCGGTAGCAGCTGATTTTAGGAGAAATAAAAATTTTCTTAGTTTTATATTTGAAGCATAGCAATGAGTCATCCAAACAGAGTGTGTGTTATTGAAGACGTCAATGCAGCAAGTTATAACACTGCCACAGATCTATTTACTGCTCTGAATACCCAATCTGGATTATGCCAGGATCCAGAGTTTTGGTAAGTACTGCCCCCCACTAACTCCACATCGCGCAGGAAATAGCAGGGGATTTTCTTTTATGTAATACCACCCTATTACTTTGCTTTTATTGGGTTCATTATAGAAAAAATCTAATATATTTCTAAATTGGAAATATATTTTTATTATATAAAGAGTTTGTAAAAATTAAAGTTCATTGATAGACTGATGCTGCTGTCTAAGAATATTTATATCCTGCTTAGCCAACGAACTAAAGTGTACGTTCCACCTGCATCCCTTCCCCCATCTCCTAAGTTCACAAAGTTTTGATTGTCAGAAAATGAGCCCAGAACGATAATTAAGAAAACAGCAACAATTAAAATTTTGAAATTGTCGAGTTTCTTTTGTCAAGGGACCGCAATATTTATGTCGAGTGTCCAGTTAGAAATGTCGAGATAGTAGTTCTGTTGTAGTTCAATTGTAGTTCAGTTCAGACACAATTTACATTTCCTTTTGCAGATAATTATACTTGTCTGAGACAGTACAGACTCTGAAATTATTCAATATGATACGAGACACGGAGTGAAAACAATCATCTTCAGCACGCCAAATATTGTAACAGGCCTTGCATCGAGTTCATACGACGACAATCTTTACTGGGCAGGCGTAGAAAGTAAAACGTAAGTAACATTTATGAGTGGAACAATACAGTGATACAATTTCTAGTTTACTTCAATTAAACAAACCATGTAAAAAACTTACCTCATTTGTTGCATTAAATGTTGGTAAGATTTCCATAGAATTTGTTTCCCGTGTGTAGAACTTGATCAAAACGAGTTTATAGTACGACGTGTACTATTTTTCCTCTTTTAACTTCTACAGTTGTATGACATCACTTCATCACATTACATCACATCACTAAGAATATCACTTGTTTGAATTGTTCAGCACTTTATCTATAACTTCGATTGATGAGGAAATGCAAAAATATTCCGTTAAATCTACTAATTTCACTAATTTTTCTATGTGTGCCCCCTACTTCCAGCTAGCTGTGCCGTTTTTAATCGAAAATGATACCAATTATCAACAGAAGCACAGAACGCTTATGGCTTCTCAATGCATATTCATTGTATGTCTATCAACAATCCTTTATTTAGAATTGAAAGAGCACAAAATGATGGTTTATATCCATTAATTCCAACCACACAGACGCATCTTGGCGAAACAGCCACGATAGGAGACTTGATTTTATATGATTCGAATTTTTATTGGTTGGAATTTTCTGATGACACCGTTGAAAAAACTGGCCAGAGCCAAATTGTATATAACAACCCTGACACACGATTTCATATAGGCGTTTATGCAGAAGTTTATGCAGATCAGCCCAAAGTCTCCTCATGTGAATACAATTTTATGTTCAATTTATATGTCTCCAGCAATGTTTACAGACAAAAAAATGACTTTGGTTAAATTAATTCTTTACTTGTTTTCATGCATTTTAGTTCTTTATCCGTACGGGCTAGCTGTTGGTGATACTTCGTATCATCTTGACGAAGATATGTCAGTGGTAATTCAGTTGGGTTCATCTATGAACATGTATCACACCTGGGAGTTTCTTTGAATTTAAAAACAAAGCCAAATTTGAATAGAATTGAATAGCTTTGGAAATAGAGTTGTTTCTCCTTCTCTTTTTCTATCTTCCCAGATCACACAAATAGGGAACCATCGTATGTAAGTATAAAACGTATCTGAAAATAACCTCATGAAGTTCAGTTTAAACGTCATGCTATGGCTGAACCAACAGGTATGGCTTCGTTATTAAGATTTTAGCTTCCTTTAATTATTTCACGGTGGAATGGAAGTATAATAAGCGAATATTACTCAGTAACGAAGATATATTATTGGTAAAACAGTATTCTTATAATCCCATTAGTAATATAGATTGAATTCACAAATTACGTTAATGCACTTCTCCAAACAATTTGTTATACAGCGATATATATTGTACCATTATGATATTTATTACGGTAGCAGCGTAAGCGAATACCGTATTAAAACACCCTTGGACTCCTACTACTACTCCTACTACTACTACTACTACTCCGGCCGAAACGGCAGTTTTTAGCCTACGATTTAGAGTATGCGAGTCCCCACTAAAAACTCAATATACATTCTAATGAACGAACGCAGCCTTTTGAATTTTCGAAGGTTTTCAATCACATACATTTAAAATACGTTTTCTTTGATATTTTATCACTTAATTGATGAAGGAATGGATATTAATCAAATAGGTCTACATAAAACTGGGACTTTTAGTTACTTTTATGGTACTGAATCAATGAACTTTGGCACTTGAAAATAGATATGTTTTTCGTGTCAGTAAAGCACAGATCAGACTTTTTTATTACTTTCTACGTTTGTTAGTTATCTGTTCTGTCTTTGAACATCAAGGTTTTCAAAAATCGAGTTAAAAAAAGGCAGTTATCTGTTTGAATTCATTTTCGGTTTCAAAAAATTATAATTCAAAACATACAATTTTTTTTCGAAAAAACGCGTTTTTTTTCTACATAAGCTCTTATAAAAAAAACGTACGTTATAAACAGCTCATGCATGTATAATTCTTTTGTCTTCTAATAAATTAAATTGCTGGTGTGTTGCGATTAGACCCTATTTACACGAGTTAGTAATTTTAAACATTATAATATCGTTTATGCCTGTTTTCCACCAGTAAGATATCTCAAGAAATAACGTTTACAGAACGTTTAAGAACTTTAAGTAAAATTTCAAATTTAAAAGTATTCTTGTGGCAAGTACTTTTGCTGCTACCGTTTTGCGCCATCTGGCTCTTGTTTTTAGTGCATTAGGTTACACTAGGTTACCAGTGTCAATAGGTTACTTACTTTTCTTTTCTAAACTCTCCCCAATATATTTTATATCTATGCCTCTGATGATAGTGTATCTTTTTCTAGTTGAATTTCAATGGAAAATTAAAGTTTGATGCAAGAACCGATCGAAGCGTTCCACGACAAAGTGGTGTCTACATCTCCCTGTTGCATTGCGACTTGGGTTTATTTAATGATGCAGGATACATGTATATCCGAGAAACCACTGCTTACCAAATTTTAACCAGTGCAAGCGACGATGTAAATCGTCCCATGGATGTCAGTTTTGTTGCTATAAGAGTAATTGTTGCGAATTACTGTAGCCTGGTTTCGAAAAGCTTTCAACTTGTTCTAGCTTCAGATGGAACGACAACATACGGAATTATGGAGTCACACCTAGTGTTCAGATCACCTTCATTCCGAAGCCGATCAGAGTTTCAAAAGTTCCTTATCAGGCTCGAGGGAATGCTGTGGTTGCAAACTATGGAAACTTTGATAATTCATATGTGGATTGTTTGAAAACACGCAACTTCACGAAGCACTATTATAGATAATCTACGGAAATTCAACGGCACTTCTTATCCTTAAGTCTTTAAACAAACATTTGCATTCATTGAAGTAAAGAAACGTTTAGAAGGGATTTATTCTTCTCAATAGATTGGGTAATCTTACGAAGAACATGTTTGCGATAAATCGCTTTAAGAAGATGTGCTGGGCATTTCTCCATAAACAATGCAACCTGTCTTCCCTCAGCATGAAACAACACACAAAATCCATCCAGTATATTTTTTTTCAAAAATATTTATACAGGATAAATACACTTCAGTTATAATAACTGCTATCAATGTGTGTCCTGTTACAACAACAACAACAACAAAAAAAACAAACAATAGCGCACATTCAATTACCCAGATGTTTTAGCAATTCGCTGAGCTGTACCAAACATCATTGACTCAGTTTTGCCTTTCTTTAAGTTCAATCAATTCGTTGTCATCGAGCCATTTTGCTATTTGGGTCATGTCATCACTCAGTTTTGATTCAATTACATGAAAATCTTTGTGATCAACGTAAATAACGGTATCATCGGCATATTTAATGATCTCGCTATTTATCAGACAGTCTGGCATATCGTTAAAAAGATAAGGAATAGCAGCGGACCTAATATGGAACCTTGTGGTACACCGCTAACGACTGCATTTGGATCAGAAACATTATTCTGGTAACGGACAAATTGCTTGTGATTAAATAAATAGTCCTTAAACCATTCTAGCTCGGTGCTACATATTCCGTACATTCCCAGTTTATCCAATAACATTGCGTGACTTACTGTGTCGAATGCCTTTGATAGGTCTATAAATATTGCCCCTACAAGTTGACCTGCATCGACTTTCTTGCGAACGGAATCGAGAAACAACGTTGTTGCTAGTTCAGTAGAGCGACATGAGCGAAAACCAAATTGCCTACTAGATAACAGATCGTTCTCTGTGAGGTAGTCCATGACCTGCTTCCTGACAATGCTTTCAAGGATTTTTGAAGCAATCGGTAAGATGGAAATTGGTCTGTAGTTTTCAAATAAATCATGTATACCAGGCTTGAAAACAGGGTTTATCAAAGCCGTTTTCCATTCGGTTGGAATGAAATATTCCCAATGTTAACGACATATTTATGATGTGAGTTTAATGGTATACAGATGACGTCAGCACTATCCTTTAAGAAGCATGATGGAAGTCTATCGTATCCTGTAGCTTTCTTTCGTTTTAAAGATTTTAACAAGTGATTGACTTCCGAGATTGGGTTACCACTAAATTTAAAACATTTTCGGGTTCTGCGATTGATTTTCGGTTTCAAGTTCCATATGAAATCACGTAATGGTATAATTTTCGTCTTGAGACAATGAAAGACTGAGGAGAAATATGAACAGAAACCGTTGGCTATTCTGTTGCTATCAGAGCATGAAATGTCGTCAATAATCATCGATTTAGATGGTGGCTGTTTATTTGTTTGGAAGGGTAGATTTGTTTTATACATCTAAGGTGTTTTCTGTGTTTTCAAAAACTTGATATTCTTGAAGCACCGAGGATTTTTGTCCTTTCGAATAACGAACATCGGTAACTTTTCTCCAACTGCATTAGATACTGCCAACCCAGAAATGCGAATTTTACTCAACTTTCCGCCAGAACATTTTTCAGATTTGAATTAATATGTCTTGGTCGGAAGGTATTTGTGAAACCATGCAAATCCAACTGCGTTATGAATGTTTTTTAAGCTCGTAGTTTGATAAAAGAGTGGGAAGAGAGGTTCCCACTAACTGGCGTAACTGATTATGATTCACCCGATACGGTTTTGAATGTAATGTTAATTCATTCCGTTCGGCGCCGTAGTCAGCTATCTGATGCCAGGGCGTTTTCAACGTTTAGTTGCTTGGCGAATGCAATCGCTTTCTCTTGGATCATGGCTGCAGAAAAAGGAACATTTTGACTTCGCAATCTTTTAAATTCATTGACAACAATTTTGTCTACCAATTCAAAGCTGCACGTTCTCAGCGTTGGCTCCCATTTCTAGTGCACTAGTCTTTATGTCCGGATACCAGAGGAAGAAAATCTTATCTTTTTTTTGGTCCTCACATGTCTCATTTGCCAGATGAGGACATGTCCAAAATTAAAACGAAACTTCGATCAACATGTGAAAAATATGGAAACATACGAATACCCTTCCAATACCAACAAGTCATAAACAAACTCAAATTGCAATTCAGATATTGTTATCCTTAAACAGGATAAAGGAAGATTTGTCGTTATCTTAAACAAAACATGCTGTACTGTAAATGCCTAAACATATTAAATGGCGTTATTTACTAATGTACCTCTAGACTTTATAATAGATTTGATACTCAGAAAAATATATATGATGATAAAGCAATCAACATCAATATGACATTACTACAAAGGACATGAGCGAATTATTAGTAATATCAAAAAGTCCATTTTACTCATAATGGGGCAACCTCGAACCCAGGGTTTCTTGCCTTTTTGATATACGGACGGCGGAGAAGTAAACAACCATTTATAGGAAACCGACAGATAATAGCATATCTAAACTGGAATTCCTTTGCACCATTGAAATGGAAACAAGGAACGCTACGTACACTCCTACTTAGGGCCTATAACAATTGATCGAATGAAGCGTATCTGGAAACAGCGTTAAAGCATCTGAGAAAAGCCTTCATTGAAATCAATTATTATTATTATTATTATTATTTGTTTATTTGGTATAGAAGGTCGTATATATACAATAGGCAGTGAAATAGCACTGATGTGGACCTACTTTAAAATAAACTAACTAAAAAGTAAAAGCTATTCAGATTAGTAAATAAAAATATAAAATATCATTAATAATAACATATAAATTATAAAGTTGTAAATACAATATAAATTATTCATATATTCAGAAGTATAAAATCTAATATTTAAAATGTATATAAAACGATGACAAAATGATTAAGATTAGGTCGTGTGAGCCCACTCTGCTGACTAGACGTGAAAGGGGTGGAGTAGTTAGCCTATTAAGCGATAGCTGTAGACTGGGAATAAGGATACCCAAGTAACAAAAGTGAGGCACTCGATGCAAGACTAATCACAATTTAATAATTTGAGTAAGGTACTAAATTAAATAGTGTAAACTAGTAATATATGTATGTCTCTGGGTCACTTGCCTTTCTTGTAGCGTTATAGCCGAAATTTATCTGCTCTAAAACGTTAGACTTTGACAAGGATGATTTGAAGAGATCAATTGTGTTTTCTTCTCGTAATCGTGTTGGCAAGTTATTCCAAACAATAGCTGCTCTATAGGAGTAGGATCTCTTGTAGTTGGTATGATGGAAGGATGGTAGATTTAACTTATATTTGTTTCTAGTAGCTCTGACTTGGTCTGCTTTGGTAATGAGCTGTTGGAGCAATGGTGAAGATAAATTGTTATAAATTTTGTAGGTCTTGCAGGTGAGATGACGTTTGTAGTAGTAGTGGATTGGTTTCCAGTTTGCCACAGTGATAACTTCTGAGTCTGGGGTACGGCTGTTTATGCGCTCGATGAATCTTGCAGCTTTGTTGTGGATTTTCTCCACGTCTTCGAGTAGGTGGCTGGCACAGTTACCCCAAATGATAATGCCATACAGCACGGATGGCAATATACCACTATTGTAGATTGTTCTTAGAGTGGCTTTGTCCATTTGGTTCATCTTGTAAAGTTTCTTTAGCTTAACACTGAATGATTTACAGACACTTTTTGTATGGGCTTCCCATGTCAACTTTTTGTCCACTTCAACTCCAAGAATTTTTGATTTTTCGACGATTTTGATGGAGTGGTTGTTTATCTTTATGTCCGGTAGTGGGCCGTTGAATTTATCTTTCGCGAGAATAAGTATCTCTGTTTTGTCTGGGTGGATTGATAACGAGTTTCGTTTAGCATAGTTTTCGATACTGACAATCTGTTTTTGAATGACCGATAGTACTATATCAACAGTGTCTCCAATGGTGAACGAGGTAGAATCATCCGCAAAAAGGTCGGTTTCACAAATTCCTACATCAGGCATGTCGTTAACGTTAACAGCGAAGCACGTTGGTCCAAGGAGTGACCCTTGTGGTACCCCGTACTCAACTGCTGCACTGTCTGAGGTGATTTCATTTACTTTCGTAACTTGAGTTCTTCCAGTCAGGTAGTCGGCCAGGTAGTTTAGGAAGTCACCGGATATTCCACAAGCTGCCAGCTTTTTCAGTAGTACTTGATGAGAAACGCTGTCAAATGCTTTTTTAAAGTCGACTAGTAGCACACCGACGACCTTCTTGTTGTCCAGGGCTGCATGCCATTTTTCTGTTACATACAAGAGCAGGTCTTCAGTGGAGCGAGCTTCGCGAAAACCCCACTGGTGTTCATTTCTTAGGTTGTGTATTGTCAGGTGCTCATTTATTTGTGAACATATAAACCTTTCAACTACCTTACTTGGAATACTTAATAAGGAAATAGGTCGATAGTTGGAGCAATCTCTCTTTGATCCTTTTTTGAAGATACAAGATACTGCTGCTGATTTCCATGTAGTTGGGAACTTTCTTGTATTTGATGCAGTGTGGAATTCTTTTTTCCAGAACTTGGCTTTAGCAGCTCTGATCATGTTTGAGCAACGGTTTCTTGACTTTTTGTATAGCTTCCATTCTTCTGAGCCTTTTTCAGTTCCTTTAGCTCTTTGAAGCAGTTTGAATCTGGCGTTAAGTGCTTTCCTTATCTCTCCTGACATCCAAGGTGCGCTTCGGTTGCGAATCTTCACCTTCCTTGATTTGATGTGCTCGCTGACAGTGTCAGTAAAGAGTTTTTCCCACGCCCAAACACAGTCGTCAACATCGTCAAATAATGAAATTATTTGCCATGGAGTTGCTTCAAGGTCAAGGTTAAGCTTACTAGTGTCTATGTTTTTATAGTCTTTGACAGTTTTCAACATTGGAGGTGGTCTACTAATGAAAAAATTCATGGTAACGTAAATGAGATTGTGATCAGAAATAGCACTATCATAGCTTCCACAGTTTATTATCTTGGCAGAAGAAGAAGTTCTTGCAAGATCGATAAGCGTTTTTGACTTTTCGGTTATTCTGGTAAAGTCTTTAATGACATTTTTTAAATCTAGCCTTGCAAGTATCCTGTGGAGAGTCGCAGCCAAGTTTGATTCAGCATTAGACAAGTCTATATTTAGATCACCAAGAATGATAATGTTTGATCGTCTCGAGAACTTTTCTATTGTTGGTGTAAAATGCTGCAGAAAGTTCTTTTGTTTAGGTGGACGGTAGATACAGGCTATCAGGATTTTTTGGGATTTTAGGATAAGCTCGGCCCATATTGATTCTGTTGCTTTTATATGCTGATCTGTAGGTAGATCGTACATTTTAAGATGGTCTTTAAAGTAAATCCAGGTACCTCCCCATCTATCCTTTTTTCCCGATCTATCTTTTCGGATGATTGAATATCCATCAATGACTATTTCAGAATCCTTCACATGGGTACTAAGATGGGTTTCAGTGACTGCAAGGATGTTGAATTTGGCTACTTCTAACAGTGATCTTACTTCGTCAAGTTTATTTACCAAACCATTTATGTTTATGTGTCCAAGTTTAAGTCCTTTTTTTCCAATAATTTCAGCAAGATCAGGAAAAGGTTCATCTGATGTTGAGTTCATTCTTGTTTATTAATCCTAAAAGAGAGTGGCTACTCCCTTTTTCTGAGGTTTACCTGCTTTTAGTTGCAGGGTTTACCCAGTTTTATGGAGGTTCACCACATAGAACTTTTACTGACTATAATAGTATATTGTAATGTCAGTATTTTTATGCAATGGTTACTCAATATGGATTTTCAATAAAGTAATTGATGCTATCCAAAAAGAAAGAGAACACAATTTGCTACTATATTGAAGTGGCAGTTGTTGATAGTGAGAAAGTTGAAAGTTCTATAATGGTTCCGTACCAAGAACAACAACGTGAAAAACTAATGAAATCATTAATCAAAACACTGTCAAGGTTTGATCAAAACAATACCACGAAGGTGATCTACACTGGTAGAAAACTGGGTACAAATTTTAGTGTCAAAGACAAAACTCAATTTGAACATGAAAACAATTTAGTATATAAAGTTACATATATCCTCAACAAGACTGTGGGGCGACATATGTAGGAGAAGTAATAGAAAGATTTCCAAACGAATAGATGACCATGGTGATAAGGACTGCAAATCCCATGTATTGACACACACAGTGGAGACCGGACAAGTAAAGAAGGAGAACTTCCAAATAATTGCCAAACACAAAAGAATAAAAAATTTCTATGTTAGAACAACAGCAGAAGCGTTGTTAATAAAACGTCATAAACCCACATTAAATGCACAAGTGGGGGAGGGTGTAGGGGTGTAGCCGAATATATAGTTTTTAGAAAAGTATTCGTCACTATTATTTTTCTATTAAATAATCATAAAGCTTCTGGTGATACTTTTTAAATAAATAAAATTTATATAAATAAATTAAATATTTTAAGCTTTTGGGCAACTCAGTTTTTTGATCATGATGGCGGATTTTTACCGTCCATATAGACAAAACTACTTTTGTCTCCAAGCCCCAACATATTATACATCATACTTCATTTGTTGCTGAACAAACTTTAATAAAAGACATACATCTGGAAAAAATTACGATATCTAAAGATATTTAGCACTTTCTATTTCAACACCAGACCAAAGAGACTGACACATACTTATCAGCTAAAAAAAATGTTTTCGGAGGTATCACACAGAGTTACAACACCATTAGTCAATTTAACAATAAGGAAAATGTGCATATCAGCTTTAACAACTCTGATGGGTTTAGATGGGTGTCCTGATGACAGCAATTAAAAGAAAGGTGGAAGAGATACTTTCGTGCGTTACATCCGGCGCTCATAAAGAGGTATCACCAGGATCAAGAAGGAAGCATGATGATACTGTTCGAGATTTATTATCGTTATTATTATTATTGTTATTGTTGAATTTTTATACAGGATTATATACACTTCAGTAAAATCTACTGCTATAAACGTGTGTCCTGTTATATACAATAATAATATAAGAAGAAGAAGGAAAAAAAGAAAAGACATGCTAAGAAAATGCTAAAAAAAATTTCTTTATTCACAATAACATCTAAAACTAATTAAGGTCTTTCAAAGCTTCCTTAAATTTTTCAAAATTTTCAATTGTTCTTATTACATTTGGAAGTTCATTGTAAATTTTAGCTTCGAGGAAGTAGAACCTTTTACGTTCAAATTCTAATTTTACTCTAGGAAGTTTTAATAAGGTTTTGTTTCCTCTCGTGTGATGTGAGTGCTGTAAGAGACTAAAGTACTGATGAGTAATGAATTTAGCAAATCAGCTTGAAGAATTGTTTGATCCTTCCCTGGAGGGTCCAGTTCGAATTTTCAAGTCAGGAGAAAAAATTGAAGAAAGTGTTGTAGAAGGATTACTAAAATCTCTATCAGTTGGTGAAGACCGTGTGAAAACGCCTATCGAGAAAAGGATCAAAGCGCCAAATGTGACTATCATTAGTTTGACCTATAGAAAACATCGCAGCTGGTTCAATTATCATTGAAAAATGACAGTGTATTAAGAAAAAAATGTCATTTTTTACACTCTCATTTTCAGTCATTTTTTTCTATTGTTTTCGAATTTGTTGTTTTTGCGCACGTGTTCGTTGCACGCGATAACGAATACATTTTGAACAAGACTAATGAAGATGCAAGAAGCAACTGAGAATTTCATTGAAATTTGGAGGAGTCAGACAAGTTTAGCAGATGTCAAATTCCCGTTCCAAAGATAGGAATGAGAAAGCGAGGAGATGTCAAGTTCATTGTAGCCATTATGGCTTCACCACCCCAATGCACTACTAGGGACCTTACGAAACTACGACGGCAACGTGGACGACAACGTGAAGCAAACAAAAGATTCTCTTTACTCCATAGATTTGCTTTATAATGGAAGTCATTTCACACATAGAAATACGTATTTCTATGTTTCACACTATACTATTGGGAAATGTTTTTAATTTTACTAATATCATTATTAGATTTGCACGTTCTATACACAACGTGAAAAGTAATATTTGAAGTCGTACTGAAAACGAAGACGTGAGAATAGCAGTACTTCGGATAAATTTTCCTTGGTTCCTTCATGATTCTGTTGGTCTAAGTTCAAGAAACAAACTTCATAGGCATTATAGATAACTTCTTAACCAAAGTGTATAGTTTCTACTCTTTTGTGATTCATTGAAGATGAATATCTTGTACGTCGTCGTCTTCGTTGCCGTCGTAGTTTCGTAAGGTCCCTACTATGTTTTCAAAGTATAAGGCAACGACAACAGTTGCTGTTTGTTCCTCAGAGAGTCCATGTTGTAATTTTCAATGATAGTGTATTCGGGTCAAAATTTTTAATTTTGAATGTCATTGGAATGTATCATTGAAAAATTATCATTGATGAAAAATGATAGTGTATTATATCTCAGCCTTGCATCCTCCAACACGCGCTTCGCATTCGCTTAAACTACAAGTACACACTCTCCTTCTTAGATACTTACTAGTAACCCGTGTAAAAAATTTTTACAGGTTTTAATCGATGTGAGCTGAACAGAGAGAAAGGCTTATTATAATGAATTTTAGTATGATAAAGTTCCTCAATTGTTTGGAATGTAGAATGTTGTTTAGAATGTAGTATCCCGTGTAGAACAGCGTGTAGAACACGGGTTTTAATTCATCAAAAAAAAAAAAAATACGCGCTGTGCGTCCACTTTTTTCACTTTTTACATATGTATAAATTGAAGATGCAATTCAATGGTTCCCCATGATTAAAAATATCTAACGTCAATACAGAAAAAAACACTCTTCACTCTTTTAATTAAAAATCTCTAGGTATTCGGTTAAAGCATATTTAGTATGAACAGAAAAGCTTTTTAATCAGAAGATCTGAAACACATCAAAATATTCGTAATAAATCTTTCACGATACGATGTATGCAGTAGTAAAAATAAATTGTGCGTACAGGTAAACAACAAAAAGATTAAAATTAAAGTGTCGAAATGTGAATTAAAAACAATTGCGATTTTCTTTACGAACCCAGACCGTCATGATTAAAAACCATGATATTCATTTCTTCAATCCCGTATTATTTGAAAAGTAATGACGCAGAAACCCTATTAATACTATAAGAAAAAACAAAACAAACAAACAAAAAAGTTCTAAAGCGTACTTACCCTAAAAACATTAATAAATCTTCGCGCAATACTTTCGTTGTTGTCTATTATTTGATCTCACGAATAATCAAAACATTTGAAACGATTAAATGCAATGCAATGTTTTCCCCTATACTAATCGTAGAAAAATATTAACCGCCGTGGTCTGACACTCCATTATGAATAAGTGACCGCAAAAACGACCCGAAATTTTAGAGAGTGAAAGCGTGAAAAAAGTGGTATGCACAGCGCGTATTAGTATATAGACTAGTATCTCGCGTAAAAGCTTTTTACGGCTATAATTTCGAAAAGGATGTGTCGAAAATAGGCGACCAAAAATTAAATCACAAAATCGTGACTGGAAAGTGTTCCCATGTTGTAGAGCTCGAAAAGCTGATCAAAAAAGTATATGGGATTGTTTCGCTACGACCAACCGTTGCAGAGATATCAGCGATCAAAGATTTTGATGACGTCATAGCCGCAGTACCAAATAAAATTTAGGTCCAAATGTTGCGTCACCCCATCACCCGTGTTGCCGACCCCAAAAAACGTCAGTTATCGCTATTGGTTCTCGAGATATTTCCCCAAAAACGTCGCGTTCGATTGGGGATGCAATGCAATGGCTCCCCCGTGATACGACAAAAATAACTGACGTCACGCCGCGTGCTAATATACTAATCGTCAATTGTCAATGGTCTAACGAAAAAATGACCACGATTAAGAAGATTTTGACCGTAAATTTAGAAAAAAACACAACACTCTCTAAAATAAAAGTGGTATGCACAACGCGGATTAGTATATATAGACTAGCAACTCGCGTAAAAGTTTTTTACGGCTTTTTTTTCGAAACGGATGTGCAAGAATCCCGCGTTGCTGTGTGCAAACCCCGTGACGAAAATTTCAATCAAAGATTCGGGACTGGAAAATGTATCCATGTTGTAGAGCTTGAAAAACTGAGCAAAAAATTGTATGGGATCGTTTCGCTACGATCAACCGTTGCAGAGATATCGTTGATCAAAAATTTTAATGACGTCATATCCGCAGTACCAAATAAAATTTTGACCCAAATGTTGCGTCACCCCATCACCCGTATCGCGGACCCTAAAAAACGTCAGTTATCCCCATTGGTTATCGAGATATTTCCCCAAAAACGTCGCGTTCGATTGGGGATGCAATGCAATGATTCGCCGTGATCATAAAAAAACTGACGTCACGCCAACGATACTGTAATAGATTTTTGTGTGATCTTACGTGACGAATCGTTATTCAAAATCACCGTTGTCTCATTTTAATGCAGAAGCAAAAAGTTTAGTTTTACCTTTTTTAATTGGGTATGTAAGCCCATTGACGTGTACTTTCCATGAATATATAGAGGTGATTAGATCTGATTTGTATCCTTGATGTTTCCAAAGGTCATAAAACCTTTTCCACTTTGAGAAACTCTTTGTTTATACCTAAATGTTGAAGAAAGTGATCCAAGTAGAAGTCATTTTATTGAAGACAATATGAATGAAAGAAACAATTCCAAACAAATATATAATGCATGGTTGGAAGTATTTTAAAACGTGCAATTTTGTTGGTAAGATCACAAACAACAAAACTGTCTCCACAAATTTGCAAACCTTCTTTTATTCATATATACCAAAAGTACGTGTAAAAGTTATAGCTATTCTTGGTATGTATAAATATGCCTCTCAGAATTCACCTAAATCATAGTCACAGTTCTTGTGGACTGCCTAAATATTTTCCATGAGCGCATATAGTTTTGGTCAGGTCATCGGGCTGGGCTATAATTTGTTGTTCTCTCTCAAATAGGAATTCTTTTCCCCTGACGATTATATCCTGAAAAATTGTGTCAAGAAGAAATCATCTGAGGTTTAACCTCAGATGATTTCTTCTTGACACAATTTTTACATGCACCAATCAGAACCCCAATAAACATCAGTCAGTCGTTCATTAGTTGTTAAAGGTTTGTCCTTACAACACAACTTTTCCAGATGCTATTAATTGTCACACTTATGTGTGCTATGAACTGCTTAGTTTTAGCAGAGAATCCTGTCAGTGAAAAACAACTGTTATACTTCGTAATAATGATTAAAAACTGCAGGCTTAAGGAGCCACCAGCTGCATTGTGCACCATTTATTTCTTTATACTAATTCTTTAGAATGTATATATATTGCACTTAAGATGGTTAGATAACTTGTTAAATCAGGTTTTTATATATACACTTTTTAGATACATTAGCAACATGAATTGTTTAGGAAAAGTATTTCAAAGCCCCTTCATGATGGGATCTTATAAATATGGTATCAGAATTTTTCCACAGAGGCAAATCACTATGATTACCCTTTCTGCTAGTCCTCAAGTTGCACCAAACTACGATGTCACAAACATATATAATAGTCTCTTTGCATCTGTACTTCATTTATGGGATGGAATACTGTTGGCAGCTCCAAAGAAGCGAAGGTCGATCAGGAAAAGGCGATGGCTACGGACATTTAAAGAGTTGAAACCACGGAATGATATAGAAGATTGTGTGGTATGTGGCCACAAAAAGCTCATTGGTAGACTCTGTAAAAATTGTTTTGAATGGACTATGTCCTTGACTGAAAAGGCATGGGAGCAGAGTGGAAAAAACAAAAAAGATATACGTGTTCGATAGAAATCCATGAGTTAGACGTATTATATATTTTTTTTGTAGTCAAGTTTTGCTTTGTAAATGCATAAAGTGCATGCATCAACTGATGAGAGCTGTTAGTCATTAACGTCCCATGCTGAGTCAAACTTGGAAATTTTTCCAAAAAAAATTTGGCTTGAATTAGGCCAAGCTCACATTTTTATAAAGTGAAGATCTTTGTAGTTTGCATTTGCTTACTAGATACACTTTTGATTTTTGTTATTGAGATCAAGTTTAACAAGGTATATTTGCAGCATAGGTCTTTATAATTGGGAAATACACTATATGTTTTGGCACATGTGTTTTATCACGTGTCAAGACTCATAGTGTATTTTAGGAAAACTCATGAGTTTTTGGGTGTTGTGTCAAAACACATCTCTCAAAAAAAGTTCAACATCTTGAACTTTGTGTGTTAAAACACACATTTTCTAGCCAATCAGCTTTGAGAATTGCACTGCGGCAAATGAGTTTCCATTTGATTTAGTTGTTCGTTCTTTCAAAAGTCATATGAGAAGTGAACTTAAAGTGAAATTATCCTATAGGTATAGGATCACGTAAATGTGTTGTTTCTTTTGTGAAATCATTTTAACACGAAATCTCATCAAAATTTTCTGGTGTCATTCTTAAAAAGTTTTTATAAATTTCACCGTCTTCTACCCTTAATTTCATTTAACTGCTGACTATGGCACCCATGTGTAACTCTCCATAGAGGGCAGGGTTTCTCCTAAATGCTCCCATTTCCTCTGCTCTTTCTCCAGATCTGAGCAAACTGTTAAACAAATTGCAGCTACAAGGTCTTCGTGTGAGTCATCAGCCAATATAGCAGTTTAATATGTAACTGAACTCAGAATAAAAACACTTATGTGTATACACTAATGTATTTAATTTTTTCATGCATGCATCAGTATGGGTTTCGAAACTTGTGTCAAAAGGTCATAGTGTATTTTCAGCGTTATATATAGCTGTATGGTTTGGCTAGGCTTAACTAAAATGTCTTTCAGAATCCTGTGTTGTGCTTCTCTGATAGTGAGTTCAGCTCAGCAAGGCACTCCAAAATAACTTTGAGCAAACTATGACATAAAACATATATAATTGGTCTCCATGTATTTTAAGGATTTACAATTGTGTCTTCATGGTTAGTTGTCTTGTCATATCTTGTTATGATGGCTGATTACTGTATTGCAAATGTGACAATCGTCTTGGTTTGAAATTACCTTGACTTGAGTATATATTCATTTATATTTCAATTTAGATAAATATTTCTAAAGAAAATGGACATAGAAAATGAATTGGTTTATTTCTTGTTATCATCAAAAGTGAGAAGTTTTATGCAAGCCTTTTGTATTTTCTGGCTAAAGTTTGTTCTTCTTCAATCCTGAACAGTTTATATAATAATAAGCTATTCCCTAAATCATGATGTGTAATTATTTGAATGCATGTAGTCTTGACCAGCAGTGACCAAACTTTCATGTAGTTTGTTTTTCAAGCCTGTTTGCTCGTTTTAGCAACATCAATTTCAGAGAGAAAACATTACCCAACCGCAATTCTGTGCAGATTATGTACTGTTGGAATATGGTCATTGTCAAGAGTTTGAGGAAATGCTTTTAGCGAATTCTTTTAGTTTTCTCGAGCATTCCCTGCTTGTAAGTTGCTAAAACATAAGTTTACTGAACTGAACAAATACTCGAAAGATCTGAAACACATAAAAAATATTCCTAATAAAAGTATTCACAACGTAATCTCCTACAATTTTTGTAAAGGGAAAAAAGTCTTATAATATAATATATATATATAAATATCTTTACAAGTAGTAACTGTTTTTGTTGTTGTTTTTTGTTGTTTTTTTGCTTTCCACTGAAACGAAAACCATTTCGCTAAGCATAATCGCCTTCCTTGCTTTCCAGCACTTGTCTGTATGTAAATCTGGCTGTATGATATTTTTCTTAGTAACATTATTTTCTTCAAATTAATCACTCTTTGTGTCATTCATTCTGCTTTTCAAAATGTGGAATGAAATCTTGCTAACAAACAAACAATCTTTTGCTCATGTTAGCCAATTGAATATTTATTTTTTCATCAAGTGCAATGTAAGGTTTTTCCTGAAAAAGCACTCATCACCCTTGTGTGTTTTTATGTGCTCAGAAATTTATTCCATTCCTTTCTAGAAATCTTTTGAATCAAAGCAGTATCCTGAAAGATGTCATTTTGTTATTGGTAACCAATCTGCTGACCTCGATTCTGTTGTATCAGCTATTGTTTATGCTTTTTACCTACAGAAAGTAAATGTGGTAAGTTATCTTAACAGCCTGAAGAATAAATAAATACCTTTACTTTTCATTCTCGGCTAAGAACTAAAAGGAGAAAATCCATCTGAATACAGTCTGCTGATCTTGATTCTGTTTTATCAGCAATTGTTTATGCTTTTTATGTCTATGCACAAAGTTAATGTGGTAAGTTATCTTAACAGCCTTCATAATAAACAAATAAAGAGGAAATTCATCCCAATACCACCTTTACTTTTCATTCTCGGCTAAGAACAAAATCAAAGGAGAAAATCCTTTTGTTGTATCAGTAATGTTTATGATCTTCATTTATATACAGAAAATTAATGTGGTAAGTTATCTTAACAGCCTTCATAATAAACAAATAAAGAGGAAATTCATCCCAATACCACCTTTACTTTTCATTCTCGGCTAAGAATAAATCAAAGGAGAAAATCCATTTGAATACCATCTGCTGACTTTGAGTCTGTTGTATCAGTAATTGTTTATGTTCTTCATTTATATACAGAAAATTAATGTGGTAAGTGTTCTTAACAGAGAATAAAACCAAAAGAAATCTCATCCAAATATATACTACCTCTGCTAACCACTTATCAGCTTTAAGAATGAATTAAGATGAGGAAACCTTTCCTTTTGTTACACATTCTATCTATTTATTCATGTAACAGTTTTTTATGTTACATTCGATTTCAGGAATTACTTGCTTCATAAAAAATGAATTTATAAAAGCATGTATATTATTTTGAAACCATGATACGAAAAGTTTTGAATTAAAAATACAAAATATTTCTGGTTTTTTTTTTTATTTTGTCTGGTACAAAATTTTAGAAATTAAGCCAGCCCAATACAAATCAAACAATTATCAGTGACTGATTTACACTTTGTTTTTCAAAGCTTTCCCTGTGAATGAAAAATCTGTTACAGTAGAGGTTGATCTTTCTTAACGTTAAGATTATTCTGGCTTCAAAATACGGTCCATAAAAATGATGGGAATTCATTTTGTCAGAAGATGTAGGTCTTAAATAAGAAGGGTTTTGTCATAGTGATGCAATGATTTACTTTGGGATACGTGCCAGGAAAAACGTTTGGCGACATAATAAATTTTACACAAATTGCAAATGGAAACATTAAGTTGGACATGATCCTCCTGTGATGCCATTTGCAAATTGTACTTTTTGTTTTGTTGTTTTCCATGCTACTAATTTCCGTTACTATGAACTTGAAGAGATATGGTGAAGTATTTTGTTTGCTTGAAACATGGCATTAAGATGTGCTGATCTAATAATGTTATTTGGACTCTCTATAAATTGATTTTGGCTATTGTAAGGATATGTTCTTTTGTGAGTACAAATTTTTGCACTTTCACAGATTTTTGACAAACCTTTGTATTGGATTTTTGTGCTTTTATTTAGTTAGTGGCACAAGGATTCATGAAAATTCATAATCTCACAAAATTTTCTAATTGCAAAAATGAATACCCATGAAGTTCGATTTTTGCAGACCTGACTAATCAAGTCATGAGGATTCTAGTTACAAATAGCCTTACTGAATTAAAGCGAATTAGTAGCATTGTTTTTATCTTTAATTACGCAATTAATTGACAGTTACAAATCTATGAAGTTCAAGTGTACAGCTGTAGGGTAATTAGAAAATTTTCCACAATTATTATGTTACTAATCGTAGTCATTCTGACTACAGCTGATAATACTAATGTAATCAGCTTTTTTATACACAAAGAATTATCTACACAGGTTGTAGTTAGGAAATGATTATGGTTGCCTTATAAGAGGGAAGGTTGTTCTTGAAAAAATCAACTCAACAAATAATTTCCTGTATTGTTTAGAAGTCTGGAGTACAATATATACCTGTCATATCTATCAAGGATGATGAGTTAGAGTTACGAACTGACGTAATGGCTTTGCTAAACAAATACAGTATTCCCAAGCATGCATTGACTTTCTTAAACACGGTATGTTTTCTCGATGTCATTGGTCGATCAGAAGTCACAGTTCAAGTCACTTTAGTGGATCATAATAGTATTCATAAAAATATGATCTTTTTGAAGGAATATGTGAGTGAAATAATTGGTAAGTTACTTGTGATAATTCATTAGTTATTCATGATCTTGATTTTGGAGTTTTGTGTAAACATGACAGCCATTACAATCAATCCGTTCTTTGTATTTTTTCTTCTTAGTGTCTGAACCTAATGTTTTATTTGTATTTGTCTTGACACCTCATTCAAGTTTTTCAATTTATTAATTTATCAAAATAGGAGAGAGTGATTGGATGTAACAGTAAAACGGACTATTACCAGACTTTCGGTCTAAAACTTGGGACATAAGTTTGCCAAAATCATAATTATGTGTGCATAGCTTAGAAGTCTATAAGGCAATGCACTCGATAGTCTTTATTGGTTCAAATCCAAGGGCAGCTTGATTTTCATATTGCAAAAGACGGTAAATTTAAAGGTGTTACTTTATGTTTTGACCAGTGGAAATGACTATGTTTGAGCCAGTAATGAATATTTGCAATGTTTACTTTTATAAAGAAGATCTAAATTAGTAATGATCATTTAGAAAAATTCTAGTTCCCTAACCTGTTCTTGCAAATGAATTGGAGCTGATATCAAACAAATGGTGAAGAGATTCTTGAGCCTGGAAGGGCATTGTATATTTAGCATCTATTTCAAGACATATCCATCATTCAATGATGAATGAGTCGCATGATCCATGAATCATCTCCTCACAAAAGTCTTCAGTTTACCTGTGGTAAAGATTCTATATTCTTTCTCATGTTTAGACCATCATGAGGACAGTCAAGAATTCAATGATATTCTGAAAAACATTCAGAAGGTTGGGTCCTGCGCCACACTTATTTGTGAGGAGTTGCATCATAATAACAACAAACAGAATGTGCTCTCGGTGCCACCGATAGGTGGACTTCTATTGTCTGCTATTCTTGTTGACACGCACAATTTGGATTTACACAATGGTAGAACTGTGGAGCTGGATATATTCATGGCTGAAATCTTGAGTGGTTACTGTTCAGATGAACCTGATAGTTTGTTTGCATTCCTGATGGAAGGTGAATGTTTTTATATACATGTGATCATTGTTTTTTGCTTTTTTCACATGAAACTTTTTCCTGGTCATTCTGAAGAGATTTACACCAAGTAGCACACCTTTTTTCATCAGCAACAAGTAAATTCACTATTGCTTTAATTATGTTTATTATTAAATTTATGTTTATTCCAAGGTCTTGAAAACTGTATCATTTACTTTACCTGCTCATACTTTATAGACAAATCGGTGATTAGATTAAATGTTTTACTTGGTTCTTTATATTACAGGCGCATTCTGATTGTAAATGTTCATGAGAACGTGTTTTAAAATATCCAAATGAAGGAACAGAATAAGCATTAAGTTTTTTTCCCTAGAGCATGCTAAAGATTTTGGCCATTTTCAACCTCAATTCTGCTTATAAGAGTAGGTGTACTATGAATGAATGACTATAGACGTTTTTTATGCCGCCATCAAATCAAAGTGTAAAGAATCTATGGATATGCTGTTACTAAAAACGTTTATTTTAGTGCTTTATCTTTGCTGCTTGATATACGGAGGTCATAAGGCACTTAACATCCAATATTATGCTCCATTCCTTAAACTTCATATTGTTGTGTTTGTGCGTCTTAATTAAACCATGTATCCAGCCAAATTCTTTAAGTTCACACGCGTTAATTAACAGCAATTTTCATTTGGTTGAAGCACCTCGGTATCATGCTCTATTTGTGTTGCTTTTATAGCTAAGCTCAACATTTCTTCCATGTCCACGTACAACATCCTGCGAATGGATTACAAGGACGTACAATTCCAACGCGCAAACAAGTCAGTAGGAATTTCGTCTGTCACACTGGAACCAAACATTCTCCTGTCAAGAGACAATTTTCTAGACGTTTTCACTACCTTCGCCAACAATTTCTGTTTGGATGTACTGTTGATAATGTTTTTGCATTTTGGTCCAGAACAACAAGTACTTCGAGAGATTGCTGTCGTTTCATTAGATGCCGATCTTCTTGCGAAAACATGCACCTTCGTTGCGTCTTTCAAGGAGAAACTTAATTTACATCTTCTATCGTCAAAGAAATGTATCTGCTTATATAACCAAAAGAACGTTAAATCATCCAGAAAAGTCGTATTGCCTATTGTACAAGGTCTATGGTCATCGGAAGAAGCAGCAGTACTTCAAAACAAGGAACGAGTCGTATAGCACTCCAGGTTAAACTTTACATTTCTTTGTCTTGTGTCTTTCATTTGTTCTTTGATGCAAAACAAAGTCAAATGGCCAATTGTAAAAAGTCAAATGGCCAAATGGCCAATTGAAGTGCGTTTTTCATTGATCTTATTGAGATGTGTCATTTATTTTATCGGAATTGTTGATCGGTGTTACCTTCGCTGTTCGGATGTCCGTCGTTATTCTTCTAGTTAACAACGCGTGTAAATGTTTTCTGATATCACTGTTCAGAAAGATGTAAATGCATGCGTCAAGCATGCAGCATAATGTGAAGGAGATTAGGATGATAGGGTACAGCGGGCCTTCAAATACCTCTTTCTTCAACACTTTAAACACGATGAAAAACAGAAGTGCTGGGAATGCCGCGAAGATAACGTAGGTAAATACAATCAAAAAAGGAACCAGCAAGTTTCTCTTTGTTTTTGTGCTTTGATTCCCAACCTTCAGTTGTCTATCAGTTTTTCTTAAACGCCTCAATTTTACATGAATGTACGTGTACACGCATACAAACAATATGAATGTTATACAAGTGACAGACGGCACGATGACGTAATTCATTAGTGGCCTGACGTCGACGTTGACGACCACCTTTAGAAGAACTCCGGCAAAGGCGAACGTCAAGTTGATGAGCCAGCATGCGACAAGCACCATTTTGATTTTGCTTTTGGTGACGTAAATGGTGTACTTGATATTCAATCTGACTGCCAGGTAACGGTCTATTGTCAGCGATATCATGATAACACACCATGGTAATATACAAATGAAATTATTCACGATTGCGATGTAGTCGAAAATTTGGTTCGACTGATTTGAAAATATGAGAAGGACGGATGAATTTATTTGTCCTATGATCTCGCAGACACTGAGATGCCTTAAAAAGATTATTTGATTTTCCGGTATGCTGTTCTTTTTACCAAGCAGATAGATACCAACGGAATGAAAGATGATGGTTGCCACACCTAGAACGTGTTCCAAAACAGAAAAACTCAATCGTGTGTCCACCATGGTTTGACAGCAATCCTTTGGCTTCTCAATTATTTAACATAACAAGTTTTGTTTTTTTTTTCGTAAGCTTTTCACAAATCTTTCCATTATCATACTGTGGGCGTTATGAAAAATTTACGAGCTTATCATTTCGCTTTAAGAAGAATATTATGCAAATATATTATATGTTATTCTCTTTCTTAATGGCCTTCTTTTTTTTTTTAATATTGCAGTGCAATTAGACCTTAAGGGTTCATCAAGATGTTCGTTACAAAACAAGTTTTTGTTTTTATTATTTTCTGCGCTTTCTTTTCATTCATCCCTTTCATATGTTGAATATCGAATCTTTTACAGTAGTATAATCTTCGTCAAACTTAAAGAACTGACTTAAAGCGTATAGATCGTACTATCTATGCTATATATGATAGAAATGACGTCATTGGAACCCTCATCTCGTCCATTCATAAAAGATTCATAAAATGTTTCCCCGGATATATCGTCGGTTTCAAGGAGATGCAAAAGCTGCCGTAATGATGTTCGGCAGTACAGCTTTGTTTTCGTAGTGACTTTTGATTCTCTGGAATCATCAAGTGACTGTGTATTTAAACTCGATGTTTCAATGCTGTACGGCACGTACAAAAGACGTCTTTCACGAGTACCATGTAACTGAAATTCATGCTGATGGCCAAAAACAGTTGTGAATACGTCTTTGTGTTATTACCATGCCAGAGCAAATTACTCCGTCCGAAATGACTGTTTAGTCTACGCTTCTAAGTCTGCGAAATCCCCTTAACGAAACTATGTGAATTGCAACGAACGTACACAGGCTGAGAGGCTTCAATAGAATCCGTTCATTAATTTTTAACTTTAAACTTTCTTACAAACTATTCTTGTTGTCTTTTGTTTGAACGTTTTCTTTACAGTATTTCGGAAGGACTTTTCGGTATTACTTATTTATATTTATTTTGAAAAAGATGCTTGTTTTTTTGGTTTTTTTTTAGGAAACGTTAAAATTAGATTACAAGTACATTTCTTTTGTTTTATGAACACACTGTCTGATGTCTCTTAATTAATTCAATTACTCGAATTTTTCAAATACAAAGCCGTTGTTATGTACATAAAAAAATAGCCTCAAAACTCATGAAACTGCAAATCGCAGCCTAAATATTTCGTGTTGCGACGTAGTAATCTGGGTCTTCCACAGAGAATTTTGAACGAACATTTGTACATTGTGTAAGTTTTCTGATTTCAAATTTGACATCCGTTTTTCAAAATTTTGGCAAGAAAGGGGAAATTTGGGCCCTAAATCTGGGTAAAATGCTTCATTTCTAATACCACAAAGTGTGCCTTCTGTTGTTTTGGGTTTCTTTTTGTAATCATCGGTTCCTATATTGAGAATAAATTTCGTTGCACTGTGTGATTTTGGTTACTTCGTTTCGGTGTAAAAGTAGACGTAAAAATTTAAATGGTCTTTGATAAAATGCCAATTAATTTTTCTATATTCAAAGTAACACCGTAATTTCTCTAATTTAATGAGTCCTCTAATAAACACGAACGGACCTTTTTTTTTTCGAAAAATGGAGTAACAAATTACTTCTAATTCTTACGGCGAGCTTTGCTTTGAGAATAGACATTTCCCCAAAAACTGTAATACTAATGCTTAGTTATCAAATTTGGCCTCGATTAGGTGTATCCCATTGTTTTGCTAATTGCATAACTTTATTACCTAATCGGGGATAATTTCGTCGGGTAAAAGTGACGAAATTTTTGCTTCGTCACGAAAATTTTCCTCGGCGAAAATTTTGAAAAAGTGAAATTTATAAGAAGGTATTAGTAAAATTTTGTAAAATGAAGAAATTTTCCGCGACGAAATTATCCCCGACGAAATTACCCCCGATAAAGTACTTAATAATATTCATCTACGATTTCCATTCCACTTTGGGATAACTAAGAGCTATTAAAATTTTACGGACGAGGAAATACTGTTGGCATAGACATTCCACGGTATTTAAAACAATAATTCGGAGAAGGTCTATTTTTCAGGTTTTTTTAAATTTAATGCGAATCGTTCCAAGGTAATGAGAAAACACACCATTTTCTTTATTGTTAATACAATATTTATAACAAGCACTTGTATTTTAAATTCTAACTAACCTATTTCTGCTTTTTACAGGAAACATTTTGCGTTTACTATACCTATCTCCCCTAAAAAAAAGAACCACCAGGAACCTTTGAAGAATCTGTGGTAGCAAGTTAACGCGTTTGTGTGATTTCCTCTTATTGTTGTCGCGATATAATATCGAGAACGAGGCTGGATTTTATCGTAAAAACTATGTATTAATGGATGGATACGATATTGAAACGGCCACCTAAATTTAATAAGGCTTTGAAGTCCAGCTGACAAGATTTTTTGATTTTATCCGTCAGACTTTTTCGGTGTATTCCTTGAGTTAGTTGCCTTATTCATTCAAATATTTTCATAAATGTTTTCACCTTTTCACCGTATTGAGGAAATGGTGACGTAAACAGCACACCTAGCCTCGAATTTTGAAATCACTAAGGAATAAAAAAAAAAAACAAGAAATAAGAATGACAAAAAAAGTTCGTTTTGTTTTCGAGGCTGTTTACTTCTGGTCAGGAGGTGCAATACCCTGCGGTAATTCGAAAGTCCCTTCTTTTATTGCATTTGTTTACTGCGTAGAATCTCTTTTAAAGAAGGGAATCTCCCAACAATACTACAATATCCCCATTTCCAGGTAGTGTGGAACACTGCAGTAAGTCTTGTTTTCTCATATGAATGTCTCAAAGAAAGGAATTTCTTAATAACTCTTCTTCTCAGGCTAGAAGCACTCTATGAATGAAGTCTTTACATAATTATATACCACTGTCACAAAATGATCTAATATTTTTATATCATATTTCATTTGCGGTTGGATTTGAGTTTTCGTTTTACTTTTAGATGATAGTAAATAATATGATTTAGAAGCTCCCTCAATACTGATTCGAAAGAAATTATGATTGAAATGGACGTACGTACTTGGTTTAATATAATGAAGAACTTTATGTGAGATAGTCAACTGTTAAAAGTGACCAATGAAACATTGCGTTCAAGTGTTTGGTGTTTTCGAATGGAAAGGAGGGAGCCTTCTCAGGGGTCGTCTGTCATGAACGATCGATTGACTAGAGATGAAGAACTTCACACGACATCTACTCAACAGCCTTTCGAGTTCGTTCATCACGAAGACCTGAGGTCGAGTGATGGCAATGAAGATGCGGTGTTGGTTAGTTCAACAACCAATGAAACGTTTGAACAGTTTGAGGTTTTAGATCATGCTGACGGTAGTGAGGATGTGCTCTCTGACAGCGAAAGCGTCGCTGTATCACCGATAGTTGTTTTGTCTTCAAGTCGACGAGACAAACTCAAACCAGATGAATTTTTGGAGAGGATTGATGGAAAAGTGGAGAACGTGAATGAAGAGCGCTCCCCCACTGCTGTCGATCAGAACTTCATTCGAAAACTTCTTCACGACGCGTATAAGGCTTCGGAGGAGAATGAATCGTGGCAACCTTGTGCCCAGTCTTCTCCAGCTAAAGACAAGCACCATAAGATCTACATGAGAGAACTCTCCTTCGACGAATTAAAGGACGTAAAAGGTGTCGATCTTCTGGCGCCGGTATTTCTTGCCGTCACCGAAGAAGCGGATGACAATGTGAGTGATTTACGAAGGAAAGCAAAATCGATAGAAGACTTGTGTAGTACAACGTTTCTTGAGGTAGACGGTAAGAAAAGTTATTGTTTTATGTGAAGAGGTTTTCCTATTACCCAACAAGGATTCTGATGTATCTGATACGCTTAAAAAATACTGCGTATCGTGAAACGAAGCTTGCTTCCCTCTCGTCTACTAATTCGTCGCCCGTTCATCACCTTATTACATCGTGCGAATTCATCTAGAAGGAACACTAAATGTTCGACGCCCGAAATGAAAACCGGATACCAAAAAATATAACAACAACGTTTTGATTTAACTTGTCAAAGAGACACCATCTATGCTGACTTTAACTTTAATATTTCTACTTAAAAATTTTCACCACGTGGTATTGGTACGTTTGTTCTATAGTTCGTGTCATAAGGGAAGGGTAGAGAGAACTTCATATTAACATTATGATTCCATTAAAATTGGAAAAATCCCTGCAACGAAGAGCATTATCATTAAAATTAGTGTATATTTCTATTGAAAATGTACTCCTTCGCAGTGATTGCATCAAGTTTGTCCCCTGAACTAGTTCTCGATTTCTTGAATACGCCTTTTTCTTGGCGCCCCTTATATATTTGTTTGACCCATACTTTTGTTTTTCTAACTTTTAACTTTCTTCTGTCTCTTTTCCTCTGAACTACCACAAAAAACCTAAAGTTAAAAAGGCACAGCGTCGAAGAGTACTTTTATTGAAATAGCGTGTATATTTCTATGAAAATGCAATCCCTTACAGTGATTTTTTTAAACGAATTTTTCCACTGGGTTCTCAAGTCTGAATTTTGAATGATTTTGATTGCGACGGCGAACTCTTAAAGTTAGACGATGAATTTAATGCGACGAATCGACGACGAACTTTTATACCCGTTTAGGAATCACAGAATTCAAAGAGTTTCAAAGAATTTTTGCATGCCATTTCGATCAAAGTCGAATTTCTAAGAAAGACAGTATGTGTAAGCTACACGAAACTTAGCTTCACAAGGACTCTGTGACGAGGATAAACGCGGTATTTACTTACGAAAAATTATTAAGTTTTTGATAAAAAGGATCTTTTTAATTCAGTTAAAAAGGCTGGATTTCCATTGCAATTTTTTTTTTTTTGAGTAATAAAGAGATGACATCAACAGAAGGGAAGACATAGAAACGAGGCAGATGATGTTTACTTTGTTGTCATATAATGTTTACACGGAAATACGAGGAAGATTTATTTATTACCGGCAAGCGATTCGAACGATAATTTATTCAAACAAATTCAACCAATCAGGAAATCAATGATGCTCTCTCCTCTCCAATTATATTCCAAGGATCATAAAAACGTTAATTAATTAGCATCTATTGTTCATTTTTTTTTCGGAAATTAAATCTTAATTCCAACCATATTTTCTACGAATTTTATTGTATTGAGAAAAGAAGTGTTTTTTTCGATTAGTGTAAACAACTTGTTTGTTTTTTAACCTGCAATTTTTGTTGACATTGCTTGTTCTGTTGAAATAACATGTTTCAACATTTACATTTGGAGACAAGAAGTTTTTGAGCAAGAAGTTTTTGTGCGTGGTAAACAGTCGCTTGTTTCGACATATTCGTGTAGCTAGGTATACGAAACATATCAGACGAACTCGAACGTGTTCATCGTTTGAAAAGATTTTTAGTTATTTTTAGGTAGTTTAAAAGCTTTTGGTAGGAAGCTCTCTTACTTTCGTTTGAAAGATTGAGGCATTGCGGTATCATTGCCTCGATGTTCCAAATGGAATTAAGGGATTTTCCACCTGAATGAATTGAGACATCAATATGTCTTTGTGTTTGTGATTATTAATGTAATTACCTTCAAAAGTGTGACCATCTTTTTGGTTTGCCACCGGAAATAAAGGCTGTTTCTTTTTAGATTCGTTCTCCCGGCAGCGTAGCAAATCTGAACTCTCTATCGGATCAAGTAAGTTCGACACGAGTCGTCGTTCACACGACACTAACTTTCACCAGCTAGTCTATGACGATGATTTTCATAACAACTTGGTGGAGATCAAACAACGTCTGACGAGTTTGACGATGAGCACGACGTCAGAAGACAACCCGATGTCGACGACGAGTGATCAGTATAACGAATCCATCGACGATTCATATGAAGACCAGGCCATCCTCGATATGTTCGTCAATCACGGCATGTACGACGCTGCCACCGTCACTGACGAAAGTAGTTTCGATATGTTGAAGGATATCGACGGAAGTCTGGATGTAACGAGGGAATTTGAGAGGTATGTTGATCCAGCGGGCAAATTTATTGAAAAACCACTGCGAAGGAGTACATTTCTATAAAAAGATACACGCTGTTTCAACAAAAATGCTCTCCATCGCACTGATCTTTTTGATTTTTTTTAAAGACATCAATAAAATGACACCCAAGTCGATATTCTAAATGTTACAGCTTTTAGTTTCCGCTTCAACAAGCGATCTTTCGATAAAGTATTCAACCCAGTTTTTCTTTCGATACGCTCATGTTCAAAACTAGTTTAAGACTTTTTCTTCGGAAATCATCTTGAAAACGGTGTTGGATAGTTTGGCGGAATTTCAGAATTATTGCAATGATTGTTAGCTCCTTAAGAAAGACACCGTGTGATGAGTATCATCTCTCAAAAAGACTTCAGGCTTGCTTCGTAAAAGTTTGTGACTCTCTCCCACAGTGGTTTTTATGCTTTGGAACGGTTTCCAACACGAAACGACGCGCTGAATATCTGACGTCTTTTTTTAGCGACGATGGGATAACTGACGGCAACGACGAAGACGGGAAGCAAGTGAGCAATACACAAAAACGCCCGATGAGTATGAAGCTTTTCCAAACTTCTCCTGGTTAGTATATTTTAATCTGCAAGGTTCATACGAGGCTCATAAAGATCTCTACGTGGAGTGGACGAGAAACGTTCTTACTAAACATACTTGGTGGTGAACATTTTCTGATTTTCGGTAAATGATACACCATACATTCGATAAATCGAACCTCCCAAGGGACTGACGAATGTTCGAATTGTTCTACGGTATTAATGAAAGTATTGCTGTTATAGACAGAAAACGTTTTCCACGTGGTGTCAAGGTTACGATTCGGTTGACTTAATACTTACAACACTATACACTGAACACATTTTTTTCTGAGTAGTTTGAGCATGAAATTATTAACTTTGAAACTACTTCGACATGCTCAAACTACTCACATATTGGTGTTGGGTGAAATGTCTCATCCTTCAGTTGTATATTTGGCCTATCACACAAACTGAACTACACTCTTTCGATTTTCTAACTAAAAAACTTTGAAAACTACTAAAAACAATTGGACACAGTTCACGTGGTCTCACTGTCTAACTTACTAACAATGATTTTCCTCTCTGGTTTCTAGCTGTTGATTTGACCAGAACTCCCACGACAGTTCCAGGTATCTACTAACGACTCTCTACTGACCTTTAACCACGCTTCTCAGATACAAGTACCGACAATGTATAGTACGAAAACAATTTCTTAATACTAATGGGGCAGTTAGTTTGCGCTGGTAACGCCCTTTTATCCATTGTTCGTTTTTGCTTTTTAGTTCAATTACATAGTTAACGGGCGGAACAACTTACTGTAACGGGTGGATGCACAGGGACTGAACAACTTCGGGTTATTTGCTTATTCTACAACGTAGATAGAATTTTCTGGATTTTATTTAGACGACGTGTTATGGCTTAACCTTATGTTTGAAATCTTTCGAAAATTGCTTTTGAAAACGAGTTCCGATAAAAACGGAGCATGGCTTCCTAAGACCCTGACCGACTGACCCAAGTAGATTTAACAGTAATTTGACTTCACTGGCAAGAAAAAATAAACACCGCTTGGAAATTTTACAATTGTTTTGTTCTTATAATTTCTTTGTTAGCATCTACTTGTGGTTTCTGGGAATATCCGTACGGTGACGAGCCGTCATCTCCACAAAAAACAGTCGCACGACAGCTGAGCATAAACACGTCACCTAAATCATCCGTCTACGTCAGCGGCCTGGACGATCGTTTCGTTATTGTAAATGTCGCTGGGCAACAACGTGTTGTGGATATGTCGCTCATCGAGAAATATTTGAAAGTGATTACACACGGGGGTAGGCTCTGTTGTAGTGTTCAGTTTCCTTTTCATTATGTAAAACTATAGTCAACTCTCTCTAATTCGAACACCCAAGAGATTGTAGGTAAAAGAACATTCGATTTATGGAAGTTCGAATTATGGAGGTTCCTGTACAAAGAAATAATGGGTGAAGGGACCATGAAATTCGTTCGAATTAGAGAGAATTCGATTTATGGAGGTCGACTGTATGGTTCTAAGACAATGCCGCCCCCTGGTAAATTGCATCACTCCCTTGATAGTTACCCCCGGGAAATTGTCCCAATATAGGTAGAAGTAACCTCTTCCCGACTTAAAACTTGAACTGAACCATTTCGTTACCAGGCCATCATACCGTAGATAACGAGCGCCGTGTGTTGGTCGTATTCAGTGCATGCTACCTTCCACCCAATTCTATTGACAAATATAACATCGTTATGGAGCAGTTGTTTTAGTGAGTTGCCATAGCAATTCGTTGCTGTTTTTCTCTTCATATTTTCGAATTTGATCATCTATCAGGATTGACGCATTTGACACATTCTGTTAATCTATTTTCTGTCTATCAAGATGCTATCCTTCGATCTTTTTGGGTCAAAAGTCCCTTGTTTTCGATTGAAAAGAAGTATTACGCAATGATTTGCTCGTTTAACCCTGCTAGAAATAACAAGGTTTTGACCGTAAACTATAAATGCTCGCATCTTGACAGACAAATATATTAAAGAAGCCTAAAACGTTTGCGTTTCTCGGTAGTTTTATGTAAAACTTTTTCGATCGGTGAATCGTTATTGTTCAGTGATTATTTATTCATATTTATGCATGAAATCATAAAGCTATTGTTCATTCATTCTGTTAGCTACTTTGTTCATGCTGTGGATTTGCTTGTGGTTGACAGTTATGAAATTGTCTACTTTAACTCGCCTGTCGATGGTAAAAACATGCCTTCGCGTGAATGGATCAAGAAGTGCTACCACATGGTGAATTACAGGTAAAAACTCTTTATACGTGGAGGCCTGAAGAGGGATTCTTAACACATCACAAGCCTCAGTTCTGTTTTATAACGGATCATTATCTTTAACTGGTGCTTTGAAGGATTAATTTTTACTGTCCATTTGATCTTGTTCCTTTAGACTGAAGAAGAATTTGAGGAATATATACTTTGTCCACCAGTCATTGTGGGTCAAGACTTTGTTAAGATTCTCAAAGCTTTTTATAAGGTACATATATTCCCTTTGAAATGCTTGAGACAGCCCCTGTTAACCAAAATATTCACAGATAGTTTACGAATTACGGTAACCAGGACTTTCGCGCGAATTCTTTCCTTGAGTATTCAGGGGGTAAATTGTTTTGGCTTCGCGTTAATTTTGTAGCCGTTTTAATATCTGTGATGTTGAATTTCATATTTCTCGTTGATTTTTTATGAGTAACGTAAACAGTCTCTCCATCGTCCGTTTTAAGTACTCTCTCCTACACGCGTGTTTCCTATCATCATCCTATGGATTATATTTTGTTTTCGTACAGTTCGAAATTTCGAAGGAAAATTCACTTCGTCAAGAACATTAAAGCGCTGAAGAAATATGTTCCACTTGAATACATCTACATACCCCCGGAAATTTACAAGTACGTACACCTTTGCAGGCGAGGTTAAATGATGTATAGGGTGTGATGTAACGCTTTTCCATTTCGATTTTAGTATCGACAAAGGCTTCTAGCAGTATGACGAAACTGCGTTAGTTACGACGCTCTGGTTCGAAAAGTTGAGATGAATGTGTTTGTAGTCTGTTAAAAAGTTCACTTGATATTATAAGGGTTTAAAAGGGGGGTTGGAGGAGTGGGTGTGAGCCGTTGAAAGAGTTGTATAGTCAACTCCTCCTTACGGTTGTATAATAGTACAGAATACATTGATTAACATAACCCATGCAAATGCATTGAATGTCACTGTGGAGGAGTGCATTTTAATTGATAGGCAAGCAAGTATGCAAAACATTTCAATGAAATCGCACTCCTCCCCAATGACTTTTTGAGGATTTCGTTTACTGGGAAAGGTTTGATTAGTACCTTGGAAACGACCGAATTGGATTATATCAATGCGCATGCGTGAAAACGTCTCATATCGTGCTCCTCCTGTGTGATTAAATTTATTATGATAATATATATTTAATACATTTATGCATTTATACATTCGCATTTGTGAGTTTGTCTATCGGATTTATAATGTTAAGACTTTTCCCTAGGAAAAGTTATTTTTTCCTCGTTGGCCCAGGTCAATAAAGTAAAGTTTTTACCACGAACAATGGAGTTGGCAAGTATCTTTCTTTAAATCTGTAGATGTGAATTTCAACCCATCCTTTATACGTAGCTTAATGCGTTCATTTGTAATCACAATATAAAGTTCCGTTGAAAAAGTTCATGATCGATGCCTAACTAACCCAAACATAATTACTACGGATTTTCATTGTAAACTTTGAGTGAGTGAGTGAGTGAGTGAGATAGAATTACCACATCAGTTATATTCTATGGAGGTGGTCAATTCAAATATTTGGATACTTTTCTATTTTTAAGAGGTGTTTTGGTCGCTGTGCGGTGCTGCCGATCTCTTAGTAAAATGCTATAGCGGGGGAAGTACATAATGTGTGATGCCACAGCGACTGAACCTACTCAATGATGTTCTCGGTGTGACAGCTCTTGGGTTGTCAGAAGTTGGGTTTGAATCTGCTCAATCGAGGGGTTTTTTTTCAACAGTTTCTTGGAAGCAAAAGCAATCTTTAACTTGTACGGATCTTGTATGATCGCCGATCCAATGCGACTGTCGGGTTAGCGAATAACTGTCAGCTATCTGGAATTTCCTTTTAAATGTAAAACTGTTATGTAGGTTGTGACAAAGCTGAGTCAGCAAGTTTCCGCGAGGGAGTTACCACGAGGCAACCACTTATTTGTTTATTTCGTTTGTCCTCCATTCTGATATTTAGCTCGCCTAACAATTTCAGACTAAAAACTTTATGGTGTGATTTGTTCGGGTAATTGAGTTTATAAACAACATTTGCCTTGCTCTTTCAAACGTTATTATAAGGGTTTTCGAATATGTTTATCTGCCAATATGAGACCATCAAACTTATGGGTGAAAGTCTTATAAAATCGTTTGAAAGAGCGAGTCCTTACGTGACTAAATGCTCACTATCCCAAACGAATTTATCAAGGTTTCCACTGTCATGTTTTGATGGCTTCAAATTGGCAGGTGAAATGTATGTTTCAAAGTTATCTGGAATTGTTAGAAGTTCAACACACTTTCAGTTGCTCGTCCCAGACCCATTCAATGTGTTAATGAAGGATTCTTACTGTTGTCCAGTGTACAACAACCCTTAGCTGTAAAAACATTTTCAATATCTGGAAAACTTCAAACATTACTTCCATATCCACAACACCTTTGAATTAAGTTCTGTTTTATTACTAACTCTCCATGAAATAGGAAATTGTTTCTTTTATCTCCAACATAATAACGAGATTTTTAATTCCAGGTTTTTTGTATGTTGTGTTGGCGCTATGTTTATTTTTTTTATATCGTGAGTATATTTCCGAAATTATTTTTTCCCTTATTTTCATAAAAGATTTTTATTTGGAAAAAGAAAACAATTTACTGATTGCTTTGTGTGTTTCATCAATTATTGATCTTCAGAAGATTGTCCTGACCCCAATTACAATGGCCCCGAAAGCTCATTTGCAAGCAGAAAAAACTCTGTGCGCGTAGATTTTATTTGATCCATTCGTTGTTGTTAAGGTGGATTCCTGGCAATCTAACTTTTTTGAGCTTAACTTCTTTTTTGCATTATAAGAAATTGAAAAATATAAAAATTCCAAAAAAAATCCATAATGGCGGCCTCACAGCGGTCAATTTAGGCCAAATAAGGTGGGATACCGGTCGGGGAAATATCTCAAGAAGGAAATGTTGGGTAGCCTTGAAAATTTGTAGGGTTATTTATATTAACCATATCTATGATCTGACATTTTGAAAACTATCAAAAAAGTTGTAGGTATTATGCGTTTTCAAAAAACTTGGCGGTGTTATTCTTGTTCCAAAAATTTGACCGAAAAGGCCCCAAAAAATGTTTCAAAAAAAATTAAACAGATAAACTGAAATGTCAGATCACAGAACAGGCATTAAGGAATAAACATGCAAAATTTTAATCCAAAAAGATAAGCGGTTGTTGAAATACAGCCCGACCGGTCTGAGCTATAATGCGAAAATGGCAAAAAAACTCTAAAAAATACTAACAAATATTAGAAGAAATTTTATAAATAAACTCTAATATAACAAGTTTAAGCTCAAAATTCTTATTAAAAACCACCAGGTTCATAAGATGTTCCTTCTATTTCAGAAATCTTGTCAGATTTTTTCTTTTTAGAATTTCTTAAGACCGATCTTCGCTTTTTTTGTGGTGAGGATGCACGATAAAGCGACTGCCGTCTCCTCGAATCATTTATTACGCCACAAGCTTTGGACATATGCGCACCAGGTCTAATCCCAAGCAAACTAAGGGTGTCCAAAGCTGCTATTTTTCCTTAATTAAAATTACTTATTGCATCGTAAACCCCAAAACACAACGTATCAAGACTAACATGGTTGGCTCTTGGAACACGATTCCATATAGTTCCGTTAAACGATTCATTAGCATTTTGTGTCTTTCCATGTAGACATTTTTCTAACATTTCTTCTTTACATAAGTCTATATAAATGGGAAGAATTGCTTTTCTCACATCAATAGGAAGATCTCCTTTTGATTTATAAACGTTTGTGTTGTTCTTTTTATCCAGCTAAAATTGGCACCAAGAATCATCCCCTTTTGGGCAATTGTTGTGATATCCCGCAACATGATACATTGATGCAGTGCAAGCTGACTTCATTGCAGATAAGTTTCGAACATTTTGTCGTAATGCTATACCAAAATAATTCTGCAAAGTATCAATTTTGGCATCGCTCAACCTTCCTCTACCTCCCAAACCTTTGCATTTTCTTTTAAGATTTCGCTGTCGGCATCCAATCCTTTTTTGGTAGTGACCAAAATTCACTACAAATTCAATACATTCACGCTTTCGCATCGTTTTCTTTGCTTTAAGATACGTTTCTTTAACAGCAGGAAACGCTTTACTATCCCAATCTCCATAAAAGTCTGTATAATACAGGCTTTTTTGGCTGGAATCTCCTCGGGTTGGATCGCCAGTTTCCCGAACCATTTCACACGGCGTAGAGTGATTTTGCTTTTCCAAATTGTAGTTTTTGCTCTTTGATATAATTCATCATTGCTGATGGTTTTTGGCCATTTGATGTCGAAAACGTACTTTCGGATGATTCTTCGTTGAAAAGCGTCTATTGAATTTTCTTGGGATTTTGTCAGAGACCAAGTTTCGGAATTATACATGAAAATTGGTTCGACATAGGTGTCAATTACTTTCATTTTCGTTGACGTGGTTAAACTTAGCATAACAATAACTAACAATATCAACAATAACTCGTATGATACATAACCAGCAGAGACTTAATACGAATGAGTTTTCAAGCTAAATATTCCCTGTGTGATATGAGACTGCACATCATTATCATAAATGGATCGCCGGTTACCGTAGAGAAAATAAAATACAAAAGCAAGTACAAAAGGTTTTTAGGAATAAGAACAATTAAAAAAAAAACAGAAAAAAGAGTTATTACAAGATCCGTACAAAATTGAGAATGTTCATAGTTTTAGAGTCTGTAACCCTAAATAAGCGCAGGAGAATTCACGTGAGGGGGCGGAACGGGATACTTTTAGCACCAGGTTGGCGCTCAAAGCATGGCGCCTGCCTGTACACGACGACGGATAATCGATTATTGAGGCAATCGAGTCATAATAATGATGGCGGTACAATTTATTTGTGATGTGTTGTTTTCTAAGATATGCCTGCACGTGTTTTTCGTATTCCTGTTCTAAAGTACTTCTGTTGTTACAGCTGCTAGAGTCGGATAACTGAATGCATAGACTTTAAAGTAATTTTATTGTAAATTGAAATCAATAATACTAACTTTTTTATATATATAGCTTAAATATCATGGACACAAAAACAAAAAAAGGATGTATTTGCTTCGTTTGTTGGTTTTCTTAATCTCTGATAATTTTTTCTTCAAGTAATTAGCTAGTTTATTAGTTTGCTTGACTTGGCTGGATGTTGTGATATTTTTAAGACATCTGTTGTTGTTGTGGTGCTGGACCAAACCCACATCGCCACATATCCATCAATCAACACAACACAGCAGCACACACTAATGGATTTAAAAAGTCAGCAACAAGTGAAACTCAGAACACATAGGAACTGTAATGTATTTTCTGATTCTTCATGATCATATTCAATTTGAAACTCTAATGCACAGTTTTCTTTGCTGGGTTGAAATTTTTAAAAAGAATGGCCATGTTTTTTTTCCGACAAACCAGACAATTGTTGTGTTTCGAACGGGTTTGAGAGAGGCTTTTAAATAAATGCTATATATACAAATAAAGTAAAACTGATGATAAGATAGTTGAAAAGTTTTGCCGTCGTCAACATCTTACACGGCAGCATTTTTTACCGTCGTAAATAATGATCTGCCGTCGCAATTTTCAAACACGACGGTATTTTTTCGCTGTCAGTCTTTGTTCCTAATTCAGAGGGCTGCAATTTATACTTTGTTGGTGTTGCTTTCTATTGCTGTTTTGAATTTAGATATGGGTGGAAAATATATATACGCAGTTCATAAAAACGAAAAGTAACAACACATTTGTTTTGTCTAGAAGCAAAAATTCATAACATTGACTGTGTCTTGGAAAAATGACTTGTATATATATATACAGTATTGAGTTAGGTGGATCTGGAATCTAAAATTCAAATTTCTCCTCAAATAGACACACAATACAATCGCCTTTGAAAGTATCTCCAAAAGTAACCAAAATAGTTAATGTGAGAGTTTATATATTTAAAATTTAATTTAATCATTGACTTTCTCGGAATAAAAACCGAATTTTAACATTCTAGATATATATATACCATCATAAAAACGTTTCACTTGAATAAAATGATAATGTTTCCCTGGTATATATCTTTTGTAATCTATAGTTGGATAGCTAAATTATACTGAATTAATAATCTTACTAATGGTGTATAAACTGCAAATTGAAAGTTTCCATTGAATTTGTTGGTAAACTTGAAAACTCAAAAAATGTCACGCCCCATTATCTTATTATACTAATTCGCAATCGTGCATACCACTTTTATTTTAGAGAGTGTTGTGTTTTTTAATAATTTACGGTCAAAATCTTCTTAATCGTGGTCATATAGCGGCAGTTCAACCACGCAGGACACATTCACGATTAGTATAATAGCACGTGGTATTTGACGTCAGATGTTTTATGATCACGGGGAATCATTGCATTGCATCCCCAATCGAACGCGACGTTTTTGGGGAAATATCTCGAGAACCAATAGGGATAACTGACGTTTTATAGGGTCCGCGATACGGGTGATGGGGTGACGCAAAATTTGGGCCTAAATTTAATTTGGTACTGCGGCTATGACGTCATCAAAATCTTTGTTCAATGATATCTCTGCAACGGTTGGTCGTAGTGAAACGATCCCATACATTTTTTGCTCAGTTTTTCGAGCTCTTACAACATGGCAACACTTTCCAGTCACGATTTTGTGATTTAATTTTTCGTCACCTATTTTCGACACATCTTTTTCGAAATTATAGCCGTAAAAAACTTTTACGCGAGATACTAGTCTTATTATACTAATTCGCAATTGTGCATACCACTTTTATTTTAGAGAGTGACATATTTAATTAAATTTTATGGTCAAGTTCTTCTTAGCAGCGCGTAAAACCACGTAGAGGCGAGAGACACTTTTTCACGATTATTCTAAAAGCACGTGGCATCATTTGGCGTCAGTTTTTTTTACGATCACAGGGAATCATTGCATTGCATCCCCAATCGAATGCGACGTTTTTGGGGAATAATCTCGAGAACCAATAGGGATAACTGACGTTTTTTAGAGTCCGTGATACGGGTGATGAGGTGACGCAACATTTGGGCCTAAATTATTTTTGGTAATGCGGATACGACATCATCAATATCTTTGATCGACGATATCTCTGCAATGGTTGGTCGTAGCCAAACGATCCCATACAATTTTTTGATCAGTTTTTCGAGCTCTACAACAGGGGCACGGTCTCTTTTCCGAGATTCAGTGTTTTAATTTTTCGTCACCTGTTTTTGTCAGCGTTTTCGAAATTAGTGCCTGTAAAAAACTTTTACACGAGTTAAATTCTGCAACACAACGCAAGCTGAACATGGGTAACGAGCGATCTATATCCTAATACGCGCTGTGCATCCGCTTTTTTCACGCTTTCACTCTCTAAAATTTTGTGTCGTTTTTGCGGTCACTTAGTCATAATCGAGTGTCAGACCACGGCGGTTAATATTTTTCTATGATTACTATAGGGGGAAAACATTGCATTGCATTTAATCGTTTCAAATGTTTTGATTATTCGCGAGATCAAGAAACAATAGACAGCAACGAAAGTATTGCGCGAAGATTTATTAATGTTTTTAGGGTTAGGTACACTTTAGAACATTTTTGTTTGTTTGTTTTGTTTTTCTTATAGTATTAATAGGTTTCTACGTCATTACTTTTCAAATAATACGCGATTGAGGAAATGAATATGATGGTTTTTAATCATGACGCTCTGGGTTCGCAAAGAAAATCGCAATTGTTTACGATTCACATTTTGACACTTTTACGACTTTCGCGTTTGGCCTTTACATTGGGGTGTGGATTCCATAAACAGTTACAGCGATTTTAATCTTTTTGTTGGTTACCTGTACGCACAATTTATTTTTACTGCTGCATATATCATATCGTGAAAGATTTATTACGAATATGTTGATATGTTTCGGATCTTCTGATTAAAAAGTTTTTCTGTTCATAATTCCAGTGTTGAACTGAATATGCTTTAGCTGGAAGACCTAGAGATTTTTAATTAAAAGAGTGAAGAGTGTTTTTTTCTGTATTGACGTTAGATACTTTTAATCAAGGGGAACCATTGCATTGCATGTTCAATTTATTTTACAGAGTGAAAAATGTAAAAAGTGAAAAAAGTGGATGCACAGTGCGTATTTTTATTTTTGATGAATTAAAACCCTACATGTTCTACACGGGATACTAAATTCTAAACATTCTACATCCAAACTTTATCTTTATCATACTAAAATTCATTATACTAAGCCTTTCTTTCTGTTCAGCTCACATCGATTAAAACCTGTAAAAAATTTTTACACGGGTTACTAGTTATATATACTAGCCGCCAAGGCGGCGTCGCTCGCCGCCGATGTTCACATGCTCTGTATCACTGTATCAATAAACGTCAAATTTCCTTATAAACGGCTCGTACAACTTGTGTTCAACCAGAAGCATATTCGAAGTCACAACCTCTGATAAAACCAATCTTTTATCAGTGTAACAATACACTCAAAATGTAGAGAGAGAAAACTTCAACTTTTTATTAGCTTTTGTTTTAAAAAAGTTACGCACTCTAACATGGGTGCTATCAAACGTAAGGGGGAAATAGTTTCTCTTCTTAAAAACATCACGACGGAGGAGAGAAAAAAGGCACGTGCTAAATGAATAAATAGAATAAAAAACGTTCGATCAGGACGCTTAACAATTAAAAGAAGAAATTAATTTGTTAAAAGAAAATTTGTTAAAAAAAACACATTTTGTTTTGATATAATACTCTTTTTTTACCTATCGGTTTTTAAACATTTTGATTGCTCAAAAAAAAAGTTCACCCGTCTCAGACAGTCAGGCAAGAGATAGTGGCAAATCGCACATGCTGCCACGTTCTGCCACTGCTGCTTTTTGTCCAAAATGTTTAATCAGTTAGTTTCTTTGTATTTAGTTGATGTACTGTTTTCAAAGCCAAGTCAACATGGAATATAAAACTAACAATAATGATAAAAACAAAACGTTATTCCTATTAGTTCATCAGCCAAAAAAGTCACGTTCGATTGGGGTTGCAATGTATTTGCTTCGAACTCACGTCGCACACAAAAAAAGAAATAATTTCGCTCACAACTCAATCTACCATTTTGCGTGACAGACAAACAAACAGACAGACAGAGAATCGGCTATTAATATATAGACTAGCCGCCAAGGCGGCGTCGCTCGCCGCCGATGTTCACATGCTCTGTATCACTGTATCAATAAACGTCAAATTTCCTTATAAACGGCTCGTACAACTTGTGTTCAACCAGAAGCATATTCGAAGTCACAACCTCTGATAAAACCAATCTTTTATCAGTGTAACAATACACTCAAAATGTAGAGAGAGAAAACTTCAACTTTTTATTAGCTTTTGTTTTAAAAAAGTTACGCACTCTAACATGGGTGCTATCAAACGTAAGGGGGAAATAGTTTCTCTTCTTAAAAACATCACGACGGAGGAGAGAAAAAAGGCACGTGCTTAATGAATAAATAGAATAAAAAACGTTCGATCAGAACGCTTAACAATTAAAAGAAGAAATTAATTTGTTAAAAGAAAATTTGTTAAAAAAAAACACATTTTGTTTTGATATAATACTCTTTTTTTACCTATCGGTTTTTAAACATTTTGATTGCTCAAAAAAAAAGTTCACCCGTCTCAGACAGTCAGGCAAGAGATAGTGGCAAATCGCACATGCTGCCACGTTCTGCCACTGCTGCTTTTTGTCCAAAATGTTTAATTAGTTAGTTTCTTTGTATTTAGTTGATGTACTGTTTTCAAAGCCAAGTCAACGTGGAATATAAAACTAACAATAATGATAAAAACAAAACGTTATTCCTATTAGTTCATCAGCCAAAAAAAGTCACGTTCGATTGGGGTTGCAATGTATTTGCTTCGAACTCACGTCGCACACAAAAAAAGAAATAATTTCGCTCACAACTCAATCTACCATTTTGCGTGACAGACAAACAGACAGACAGACAGAGAATCGGCTATTAATATATAGATATATAAATATAGTTTTCAAATTGATATTCAGTATGTAGTAACATTAAGGGGTATCTTAAATAAGAGGCCCATTGGAATCTTTCAAAAATCAATAATCATCCCCTTTTAGAAGGTGCTTTTAATAGAGTTATAACATCTTCTAGTGGTTACTTTTGAATTAAAGTGATTTTTACCAAAATGAAGTAAAACCTGATGTTAATCATGTATTATAGTACACTTTCTTTAAGATAAGTGGAGATTGTGTGCAAATCAGAATCAAAAACTTTTATTTTTGTCATAAATCTCTAGGTATTATTTTATATACATCAGATAATTACCAAAGTCCTTTCTATGTCTCACGTTCAAAATTAAAAATGACTCTATTTTCTGTACCAGTTGTTCCATTGTGACATTGATATAGATAAGTATTACTTCCTCTTTTTAGGAAATCTTTAATTATCTTATTTCAGCATCTGTGCAAGAAGTACAAAAATTTAATAAAGTGCCTAGGGCATTATGGTATAATGAAATAATATAATTTGTTGCTTACTGAGAACGAGGCATGATAAGAGAAGTGGCATTCAAGATTCAACTTTTTTGTAAAGTTTTAAACAATAAAACAATTACTATATTGCATAGGAGTTTCTTTGGAATTTCATCAGTGAATTGTAAAGTAGAATTCAAATCATATAAGCTGTATACTAATGCTTATTGGATAGTTGGTATAGAATGGCTTTCAGTTTTTGCATTCTGGAAACAGAGAGAGCTATAAAAGGAGCTCTCTTCTTAAAATACAGCCTGTATGTAGACACTAATTTCAAGGGTCAGACTTGATTATAGTACTCAGAAGAGCTTTGAACATTCAAGACTTATAAAAATAGTAAGTCCAGTTGTGTTGATTATCAGAGATTGATCAGATTATTAAACAAATCCAGAGGTAGGGTATTGTAAGTCTAAGTTTATGTTATGTCTTAACATTTCGTGCTATTTTATGTTTATTTGAATTGGCTGTATTCATGGATTTAATCAGACAGATTAATTGATTTAGAAAAAATCATTCAGAAAGCTTTTGTTTAAAACTTTTAAGATATGGACCACTCAGAGACTGTAAAAAGCCTTCACAAATCATTACGGCAGCAAGTTAAACAAGGTGAAGATCCACTTATCGTATGGAATAACTTACTGACAAATAAAAGTTTACTACGAGCCTATGCAAAATCTATGAAAGCATTGGCTAAGGATGATTGGGAGAAGAATTGCTCTGAAAATCGTATTCAATGGTGTAGGAATGTGTGTATTTCGTATTTCTTTAATGGTGGACTTGAGAAATTGGTCAGAAAATGTTATAAACAACAATTATTTCAGCAATTGAAATACTCTGGAATAGAGGAGAATGATAAGGAACGTCAAAAAATTCATGATATGGTTTGTAAAATGCAAGTTACAAGGGACACAATTGTGAAAGAAAAACTTTTTCTTCTTGATGTTGGCAGCTGTTTTAACCCTTTCAGTCAATTCGAGGAATTTTCTCCAATCGCTATTGACATTTCTCCTGCTGCTGAAGATGTAATATTTTGCGATTTTCTAAATATAAACTATAATCCTAGCTTAAAAATCGTTCCATCAAAGGACAACTCGTTTCAAATCATGAAGTCAGAAATCAGAACCCATATGGAACACAATGAGTTAGTAACTTCTGTCTTTGACGTTGTTGTTTTTTCGTTGTTATTGTCTTATTTTCCAACAGCGGAACAACGACTACAATGTTGTATAAATGCACATAAAGCCTTACAGCTGCATGGTCTGCTTGTGATTATTACACCTGATTCTTCGCATCAAAACAGACACAGTGAAATGATGAAGTCTTGGAAACATGCATTAGAAGCATTGGGTTTTACCAGGTACAAATACGAAAAGCTTCAACATTTACATTGATGGCATATCAAAAGTCTTCAATAGTCACAGAGCATGTTGAGGATGTATCTAATCATATGTATATTCCGCAAGACTTCCAAGAATTAGAGGAGTCAAACTCTAGCACTACTATCAATGAAGTTAAAGAACCTAACGGTGTCCCATTCTTTTCTGAAATTGATCTGTAGTGAGTTATCTCTTCACTGTTGAACAATATGATATTATTAAGTTTCAGATTTCATTAAGCAGGCAGTAACTTGCCTGTATGATCTTTGTTTTTGTTTTTAGCAAGAAAAAAAACGGCAGAGCCATTATACTGGAATTAATTTCAAAATTAAGAAATTGAAAGTGCTCTTCAATTAGCCATACAACAGAAAGCTTTATCGTAATTACTTCTTTTCAATTAGAAAAACATCTTAAAAAACTATCAGCAGTTATTGTTTTTTGTTTTGTTCTGTTGTTGTTTACATGGATTTATGGTAAGTCATCTTGGAGGTTAAATAATTTCATAAAACATATTGTAAATTATATTTTCTGTTGTGGTCTGATCCATACCTTGTTTTGCCTGGTATTGTTTATATCAAGATTTATGATGTTCCATTGATAATATTAATTTTTTGTGTTTTTCTTGAAGTTGTCACAACATACACCAAAGCCTTTGTTTACTTCTTTTAAGACCATTTTTTGTTGCCTCTCGTGGTTAACAAAGCAGATACACACTACCGATGGGCTACATAGGATGATGTACATCTATGGTCATTATTTGCCTGTGTTTGTAACACATTTATTTCAGAAATGTTTGGTGAAAGAATCCTATAGATGGCATAGTTAATGTGTTTACAGTTCATCATTATTGAGGTTCTTATTCTGCATTACATTGACGATATTGAATGACCTAAATATGTTGATGTGGTTTGATTATGAATAAAATTGTGAAAAGTTTCATTTATGAATTATTTGCTTTTTTTAATATTTTAAAAAGAATATTTTAAAATGAAACTTCTTGTAATTCTATTTATTATTGAATGAACTATGTGTTTTTTTAAAAAAGTTTCTTTAAGGTATTATCATTTGTGTTTGTTTGGTTATTCGAGTTTTATGCTTTCGATTCTACATCCCTACTTGTTGCTTTCTAGAACATTTAAAATCCCAAAATGGGTAAAAACAAAACCCATAATTCAAATGGATCAACAAACCCTTCTCAGAAAAGTAATCACAAGTTGAAAGCAAGTAAGCATAGTAAACGGGACATGCACAAAGGTGGTGAAGTTTCCTCTGATGAAAAGAAGTATATGCTCTTAGTCGTCCTGATAGGTAAAGTAGCCTCCATCCATATTTGTTGCAATAATTCACTATTATATATGTATTAATATTAAATTTATTTTGAAATGTTGCTTGTTGAATCTAGTAAGTAATTTCTGGTATTTCAATTACTGAACTCCCTTCAGAAAAATATGTCAAATGCAAAAAAATTATTATAGTTATTGCTTTATTTTCTCTAGCCTTGGTTATTGGGTTTATTCACAGGTATGTCTAAAGAAAAATCCTATACGCTATTGTTATTGCATAATTTTTATTCTTAATTATAAGTATATGGATTCCTCTACCACATGTTGTACCACCAAAGCAGTCTTTCAATTGCCTAATTTATTTATTTTAGTCAACATGTTTCTGGAATGTTCGAGAGGCAGCGATTCTTTTCACACTTATCAACACTGGAAAGAGAATTATCATTTCGAACAGAGATGGTAGTTTGAATGTCATAAATAATTATAAATGAAGTGAAAGGGGTCTTTTTAATACTGGCTGATTGTAAGAGGAAAAATGTTGTCGTAATTTCTGCTTAATGTTTTCTAGGGTCTTTACTATTCTTACTATAAAACGATGTCTGAAGCTCCATCGGTGATAAGTGGTGTGTCCCAATTGATTCGGTGTAACATCACTGAATTTCCTGATGAGGTCAATGTTCTAAGACGATTTAACCTTTATCCCGAGGTATGACTTTAAAAATTAATGAAAAAAACTGTGTTATTTATTAGCAAGACTATTTTCATCAGATATAAATTTTCTGCTTGCACATTTTTGCATAGAAAACGTTTTCCCCTTTCAGCTGGTACTTGGAATACTGCACAGAATGTATACATGGTTTGGTGAAACATTCGATGTTAAACTACAGAAATGCTACAGCATCACTCGTGGACAGGGCATGTCTGCTGTACAAAGTTGTGTTGGTACGAGTTCGAAAGCTTGTTTGAAAATGATGAAGTCCTTGAAATGTTTGTGTCCTTGAAATGTTTGTGAAGTGTTATTGTGTAATTGTCTTGTTTCACATCATTGTTTTGTTTTTTTAACTTTCAAGGAATGGGAGATATAGCCCACTTTTATGTGTACCCAATATTCTGGATGAGTGGAGCTATGCTGTCCTGTTTCTTTGTTGCTGGAACATATCTTAGGTAGGATAATAATTTTTCTTGTTTGTTTACTTGACTTCGTTGGAAAGGCAGCTTGAACTGGCGAAATCCTTCATAAGAGAAACAACTGAAATTAATCTTTTTTTTTCTCGTTATATTACTTGTAAATTTTCCTTTTGATTGACTTAAATTTTCTCCAGCTTACCGATTTGCAAAAGAAAATTAGGAATTTTTTACAAGAGCGTATCACTGGGAAGTTAATGTATGTCCCTATTTTAGTTATTTTACTAATTTTTTAGTGGAAACATCGTAGGAGGCTTTGTTGCTGTCATGGCATATTTTTTCAATCATGGTGAGGTAAAAGAACACTTTATTTTAATTTTTTGCTCATGTAGTTATTGCAAAGATATAAATTTGTCCGTGGACTGAAGGCGTTGTTCTAGTTTTATATAGGAATGAAAGTGAAACCAAAACATTAGAAACTAGCCTTGTTAGCTACTCTTTGATTTTAGTGCACCAGGGTAATGTGGACGCCGCCATTACGTGAAAGTTTCTCGTTTCCCTTCTTGATAATGCAGATGCTAGCAGTAATGCACCTACTGAAGTATGAAGTTGTTATTTCGTATATTATTGTTTCCTCTTTCATCGGCAATGCCTTAAGCAGATGTAATAGGCTGCACAGAATTTCTATACCTTTTTCTTTCTTTTTTAGGTGTAGAAATCCAACATGGAAGCATAGCATTGTGCTGTCCATTGTTACAACCCTGTTTATGTTGCCATGGCAGGTATGTTAAAATGAAACCTATGTCGTACCGGATGATACTACTATTTTGTGTGTCATGTTTTGTCTTCAGAAAAATTAAATTCCTTTTGTTTCTTTTAGTTTGCTCAGTTCGCCTTGCTTACACAAGTTTGTGCACTGTTTGGGTTATACCTATTGAAGTTCATTGATGCAGAACGGATAACGATTCTATTGTATGGACTATTGGTAAGGAAATTCTATCCATTTACTGTTACCTCAAATTCTGAAAGTCTAATAATTTATCGAGTTCATGTTGTTTTTAAAATCTTTATGTAAGACATAAGCACTTTCATCTATTTTGCATTTGTCCCATGCAAAGTTTTTGAAAATTCAGTAGATTGCTTATATAATCATTTTTTATTACGAACTATTCATTAGCTATCTTTTGAAGAAATTCTTTGGAACAATTTAATAACTCAACTGACATATATAATGACTTTAGTAAGGATTTTTATTTGTGCAACTATATTTCAATTTCTCATGTCTTTTTAGTTATCTCATGGATTGAACTTTGTCGCTCAATTTGCTAATACATTACTAATCAGGTATCCGTAAAGATTGATGAGTTTGGACTTTCATTTGGTGTTTATCCTTTTTATGAAATTTGTTACGATTTGTCCCTTTATAGTCAGCTTGTGCAAAATTTTTGCAGCTGCCCAAAAACGATGATCCTAATGGTTTACTTCTTTGATTTCTCTCATAGTTCATTTTTTATGGCTGCCATGTTGGCTGCTCTTGTTGTAGTAAAGCTCGAAAATCATTTGGAACGATTACCTCATCGAATTCTCATATGGGTACTTAAATTTTTAAAATTTGTCAGGGATCTTTTTTTTATTATTAGCCTTTTACCATTAGTAAATGTATTAAACGATTTATCTTACGTAATATTTTGTAAACAATGTTTTTTGCTTAGATTTGTCAAGGGTCATTGTTTATAGTGCTATCTGTGGGGATAAAAGTTGGAACGGCCAAGTTATTTCAAATCAAAGATGATGTAAGTTTAGTTAAAATACTATAAATTTCACTTCACAGAAAGAAGCTTCCAGAAGAAGGGGTTGCAAGGATGTGACGAAGGTTAAGTTGCATTCTATTTAATAAAGACGATTGTACATCATTGCAATCATTGGTTGTTTGCATGCAACCAAACATTTTACAAATTTTGTCCAGATTGATAAGAACATCTTTAAGGAAAAATTCCAAAATAGTACATTGAAAAGTTAGGTAAGAACCTAACTTCAACCCTAACTTCCTCCTTTTCTTATGATGCTTCTTTAATAAACCATTTTTGTTCTTGATCCTAATGAAGAAATGATGGCTTTAAGTGTGAAGTTACCACGTCTGAATTTCATGGGATGTCTGTGAAACTATCCCGTTGCATATCTAAGTTAACCAAATTTTTGGGTAAATATCACGACAACCAATAGCTGCTGTAATTTTGGTGATAGGGTGGCGATAGGGTGGTGAGAAAATCTCAGTCCAATTTTTGACATTGAAATATTTGATGGATGATATCTTGGCAATCCAACAAACAATCATGTTGTTCAGATCTATGTTGTCAGTGATGTTATTGTTGTTGATATTGCTGTTATTGTTTTTTAATACTTTTTTTATTTGTTTTCCTTTATTTAGGCACATATATTCGACATCTTACGGTCCAAATTCTCAGATTTTCACAATTTTCACACACTGCTTTATGTTTGTGCACCAGAATTTGATTTCATAGGTTATGAGGTATGTTTGGACACATTATTGACTTTGTTGTAGCAAATGATTCTAAACAAATTGCTTCAAATTATCCAAACGTTATCATGTCTATGATTTAGGGTTATATCCACTACGTTAGTGCTAAAATAATGCACAACTGATAAAATTCTTTTTGTTTTTGACAAGTATTAAGGTAATTTTTTCTTCATTTTTTAGTTTTTCAAAAAAATATCCAAGACTTTACTATTTCCATCTGCAGTTCTGTGCGGTCTGCTTATGCTAGCAAAGGTTTGTTATATTTCAAATGTCTGCTCAACTCTAACACCACTGTATAACCATATCATATCCATGGAGGTAGAAAAAATATTTATTTTTTTCTACCTCCATGTCATATCTTAACCATATCTTAAAAATGTTTCATTATTGTTTCTTTATTGACCATTTGTCTGTAGTTCATCCGAAATTTATGGTTTGCAATCTATGACTGTTAAGATTCTTTAATTTAAGATTCTCAAGAATGAATGGCGTTACTGGATAAAAGGCGAAGATTTGAATCCAACAGAAGAACAAAACTCAAAGCGAACGTAAGTTCAACTTATTCTTCTTTCAAATTAATGTACATTTGTAGCTGTTATTATTTTATTATATATTAATCTGCAAATTTTTCTTTTTTAGTGCTCCAAAGCCATATACTATTGTAAGTTTGTTCTACTCTTCTCCAGTTTTCGTGCAAATTTGGAGTGTAAATTGTAGCCAAATCAAAGATATACAGTTATTACATTGGCCATAAACTATATTATTATTTGCGGGCATTAAAAACTTATGCAACATTTAGATTTGAATTTTTTTCTCGGACTTTGTCTGTTTGGCATTGTGATTTTACTATAATAATTGAAGAGATTTATCTCACCATGGCCTTGGTATTTCGTGTTGTGTTCACTTAACAACTAACGAAATGCTTTTTTAGTTTTGAAGTGTTTTTAGCAACATTTTATGTCTTGACTGTCGTCAAAATAAACCCCTTAGAAATCTTGAAACGTGAAAATCCAAGATTTTCGTACGAGTTTTAATTCATTAACCTTCTTGCTTGAAGGCCTTTAACAATGGTTGTACCCATAAGTGCCTTTCAGTCGTTTTAATTGTTATGGCAGTTGTACTTGAATTCTTCTTTTCTTTCAGCATTTTTACATGATCCTGCAATCAATTGCGTTCATGATTATGTCGATCATGATCATGAGGTTGAAGCTGTTTGGAACACCATCATTGTGTTTGCTGGCCAGCTTTTTAGCATCCCGAGACGTAAGTATAAAACATCAAAACATCGTAATAGCAATCAGAATTCTAAAGAGTTTTTTTGATGTAGCAGATAATATAGATGAGCAGTGTGAGTGATTGCAGATTGTGTGATGTTTAAAACAAATCTATTTGATACCAGTCTGAGATGGTTTTGATCGAAAAGACCCTAGCAGTGACCCTACTCAAGCTTATAGGTGAAAATGTTCAACAGGAAAGTCAAAGTTTCTTCTCAGTGAGAAATTATCACTCCTGTTTCTAAGCAATGTCTAATCATGATGATCATTTATTTACTTATTTGTTCATTTAATGTTTTGACTATAATATTTATACAGGATTATATACATATCAACATAGGATGCTGTTTCTTCATATGTCTGCAGAATTTTGAAAATACCTATTTCACTTTTATTACATGTCTATTTCATTTAGCTGTTTGGTTTCATCGGTCTATTTCATTTAGCTGTTTGGTTTCATCGGTCTATTTCATTTAGCTGTTTGGTTTCATCGGCAAGAAGACTTATCACTATTCTGCAGTCTTCGTCATTTTGGGTTTAATGTCTGTGCAAGGATATTCCAATTTAAAAAATCAACTCGTAAGTATTAATTGTTTTTGTTAACATCCGTGGTAATCCCTGGGTTGGTGGTAATCCCTGGGTTGGTGGTAATCCCTGGGTTGGTGGTAATCCTTGGGTTGGTGGTAATCCCTGGGTTGGTGGTAATCCTTGGGTGATAAATATCAGATGCAGCTATTACCTATTATAGTTTTAATTATTTTTTCGATCGACCAAACACGATAGACTTTTAGGCATTGTTTTACAAAAAGTCATTTTTAAAACTTTTGAAAAATGTTTTCAACTGATCGCCATTTATTACTTACTCTTACCCTGAAGCTACAAATTCTGCTTGATTTCTATTTTGCGAATGACATAATTTTTTTGATTTTTTTTTAGAATATGAAAGGCGAATACAACAATCCAAGCCTTGAAAATATGGTAAGTTCATAGAAACACTTCAAAATCACCTGCGATGGAGGGTTTCGATGTCTATACTCTTTCTCCTATCCTTATTTCAGATTGAATGGATTAACGCAAATACTGAAAAAAGTAAGTCTTCATACACATTCATTGCGTCGATAGACTCGCAACAGCGGTAGCCCAATGACTGTGGAATCGCTAGTTTAGCCTATAAATATTCAGGCTAGTTTTGATAGTCTTGCATAGAACGAATCCTAGCGAATGCTTGACTGTTTTAACTTCTTTTTTTCAATTGTTTTACTGGCAAATGTGTTTCCGTTCCGCAAAGGTGAGCATGATCTCCGACGACAAGCATTCTGTATAATTCATGTCAATCTCTCATGGATTTCGTTTTGTAGATAGTGTATTTGCTGGTGCCATGCCAACCATGGCGGCTGTTAAACTTTCCACGGGCCGACCTATCGTCAATCATCCACACTACGAGGATTCCGGAGTGAGGTAACTATGGAAACCTACTTGCCTGTTCTTGTATTCAATATTGGCTATGATGCTCAAAATTCGTAACATTTCAAGTTCCCGCTTCTTCAGCGTTATATATTAATATATTCTTCAGAGCTCGAACCATGAAAGTTTATCAGTTGTACAGTCGCAAGTCGAAAGAGATCGTTCATAAGGACATCAAAGATATGGGTGTAACCCATCTGATTATGGAAGATTCTTGGTGCACAAGGCGTACCAGGTAAGTGTGCACCCATTAAATATTACGCCAAATCATCCATAATGTCTATTTTCATATTTTTGTGGTCTCACAGCTCAGGTCGTAAATAATTTTTTTATGTCGATCTTCTAGACCAGGATGTGGCCTGCCAGAAGTATGGGATATCGAGGATCCAGATAACAAAGGCAAATTACCGGCCTGTAAGGTGTTGATCAAGGAGCCTGCCCCGTTCAAAGTAGTGTACAAGAACTCAGTCTATGTGATTCTAAAAGTTTAAGAATTTTTTAAAAATTGATTAGGTTTTACGCTGAGAAATCGTCCACCTGGTGTCTTGACCAGCTAAACGTCATGGTGTGAAATTTATGTGAGGCTCATCACCCGTGTCTCGTTTTCTCCGTCTGATAAAACTTTTAACAAATTTTAACCTAGATGTTTTAGTCGGTAAAGAAGCAATAGGTTGCATATTTTTTTTAGGGTCCCTATGGACAAGTTCGTCAAAAAGTCATTACGACGAAGAACATTTTCATAGAAATAAGGTGTATATTTCTATAGAAGTGTACTCCTTCGCAGTGATTTTGAAGCGAATTTGTCCACTTAGTACTTTTAGATAATTGAATTTTCGGAATAATATTATTGTACTACAATGGAATACCAATACTTTGTTGGCTTTTATTTCACCTGTCCTGTTCACGGCGTTAAGTTTCATGTATATCAGGCCTTTGTTGAAAATGGTGTCATAAGAGCCAGCAATGTACGGAATTGTGTGTCAAATAATTTGCCATTTGAAATGTAAGTTTTTAAAGTCATCTCAAAATCAAATTCATTTATTTTTGCTTGCACGGAAGAACCAGGTTGAAGTGTTTTCTAACATTATCACAAGTTTGTTCAAGGGGTGGTTTCTATGTACAAACAGAAATGACCCAGTGGGCAAAGTATTCAGAAAGTTACTGCGATGAAGAGCATTTTTATTAAAACTGTGTGTATATTTCTATGAAAATGCGCTCCTTCGCAGAGGTTATTCAACAAATGTGCCGACTGAGAAGTATAAAAACGTTTTGAGTAGTACAAATTTGTTCAACGTCACACATTTCATTGCAATCATTTCTAAACAGTCACGTGGTTGAATTTGGGGCTTAAAGTCGAAAATTCATTTTTACTTTGTTGCCAATGCACGAAATATCTGCCAACAAAGTTTATTCGTAAGAACTTACTTCAATCAAGATTTTTTACACACTCATTTCGTCCATACGCTTAAGCCTATAAAGTATACATCGGCCTTTAAATGGTTAGGTTCTCGACACGTTTTATCGAAATTTTTTACAGCACTTTGGACATTTATAGACACTATTTTTACAAGCTTTGCTTTACCATTTGTGAGTTGAATTCCAAGAAATTAGAAAATACCTCCGTAAAGTCGTTGGTTCGTTTCTAGGTCTTGGAGAAGGGATTTTTTACGATGTATCATTGTTTCCTTTATCTTCAATGTGGAAATCGCTCAAAAATCACTTTGATGAAGAGCATTTTTATTGAAATAGTGGGTGTAATTCTACAGAAATACACTTCTTCGCAGTGATTTTTCAGCAAACTTGCCCACTGGGATTACCTTAAGTTGAACGAAGACACATATGGGATATTGTTCTAAAGTACTGTTACTTAAGCCTGGTTCAGACCTGACGATTACGACGATTAAAATAAAAATGAATCGCCGTAATCGCCAGGTGTGAACACTCAAGTATTTCCAAACACTTGATATTTTGTCGTCGTAAACGCCAGGCGTTTACAACGATTACGACGATTTCAAAAGTAATCACATTAGACGATTATGAGGATTACGACACTAAATTTTAATCGTCGTAATCGTCAGGTCTGAACCATGCTTTATAAAACGTCATCGATTTCGCTTTTGTTTTTAACTCACCAAGTTATATTTCTGTATCTATATTTTTCACTCCTGACATTAGGAATGAAAGCTTTATTAAACGCACTCCTCTTTTACTAACGCCCCACCTGGAATTTGAATTTTAAAAACGCCCCAGAGGGCTCACCCTATACGACTTAACGTGTATTGTCCAAAGTGTCGATGAATTTTTTTTCCGAGATTATGTTTTAGTTCATATTTATTCGCCTGTAGAAAATAGTTTTTAACCAGTGGCAATTGTTTCGCTTTTCTTTTGTTTTGTTGTTTGTTGTTTGCACATTCATTTGTTTGTGTTTATTCAAGAAAATGCATTTTTAAAAAAACAACTATTTTTTTCTACCCCTCCTTGTGGATTTCGTTTGAATTTTTGTTTCGATCGTCGTTTGTAACATGCATTAACTTTTGTCCATATTTGGTCTGCCATTTTCTTATGATGGAGTAATTGAATGATGACGATCTCCATGGAAACGGATGACGTTTTCACTTTTCATTTTGCGCCAGATCATCTATATGCCATAGATAGAAATAACACAGTTTAACAGCAAACGTAACCCTAAAGTTTTATTTATAAGCAGTTTGACCTTGAAGTGATAGCTGTGGTCACACATCGAAAGCTTCATATAGTACGCCCTCACCGCCCTCACCAACCACATTCTCAGTACTATGGCATTTGTTATTTATCACTACAACATCCGATGTCGACCTTATATAGATCTAACGTTATGCCTCTTTATATCCATGGTTGCTAAGTTACCACACTTCGCTGACAGCCTTGCAATCCGAACATTATGCCTCTTATGTCAGAACCGTCGGAAGTTTTTTTAAGATGGGGTGGCTCAGGTTGAGTATTTGAGGAAGCCAAACATTTTTCAAAACAAGCAATGCTTTTCTACCTTATCAGGGATAATTTCGTCGAGGAAAATTTTTCGTCGGGGAAAATTTCGTCATTTTGCAAAATTTTACTAATACTTTCTTATAAATCCCACTTTTTCAAAATTTTCGTCGAGGAAAATTTTTTCCCACGAAGCAAAAATTTCGTCACTTTTACCCGACGAAATTATCCCCGATAAGGTATTTTATAGTTGTCTAAAAAATGACGACGGATCAAGATAAAACAGGGAAATCTCTATAGAGTTTATTTTTTCCAGTATATTTATATACATCTTAGACTGAAATAAATATAAATACATTGCATGTCAAATTTCAGCTGTCTCACTTCCTACGGCCCTGTATACCCACGCTTGTTATCTTATTTCGCTAACAACCTTACAATCCGAACTCAAAAAGTACAGAATGGAAGAGGGAGAAACTGCCAGTGTTGATAATCGGGGTTTTTTTCATAGCTTGTTACTTATTTGAGATCTATATTATGATGAGCTGAGGAACAGATGAGAGAACATGGTCATTCTTCACACTTGGGTCATACTTTTACTGAATAGATGAGTTTCTAAGTGACGTGATGTTTATAAACATTAGTGTTTTTTGCTTGATAATTGCTGTGAGTTTCAACATAAATGCTTAATAGATCAAGTCAATTTCCTATCAATATGCGCACGCATCTTGGTTGGCAAGTAGATGCTCTCTGCACACTGTCGGTTAAACCGGTTCTCAGGAGGCGTTTTTAAGACAAAAAAAATTATTAAAAATAATACTCATTAGCACTCGAAATCTATTTTTGTGAAGTTTATTAAATTTTTGGTTTAAACAGATCTTTAACTTGTAATTAACATCAGAAACTCATCTATATGTCATTTTTTTAAAAAAAACATCGATATTTTAATTTGATTGAAATTATCACAAATTGTCCCAAGGTTATTTGCAGTTAAGTGAAACTCATAATTTACTAATCACCGTATAACAACGAGGGACGTTGAATAGTTTGACAAAATATTGATGTTCAAACTGAAATGTGTATTTTTCTGTGACAGTTAAAGCATGACGCAATCTTAAACTAGTTCACTGACAATACGAAGTCACCTGGGTACGAGGTTTGTTTTGTCACACAACCAAGTCATTATAAAATTCATGATGAACTTAAAATCACAATCCGGAAACGGAAAGATTTCATCAGAATAAATGTGAGACGCTCGCGATTCCCCCATGACAGATAGATCATATGAGACAAGTATTATGTAGGCAGATCAAAGATGTGCATACAATGACGTCACAATACGTAACACAAACAGAAAACAAGAACTGTCAAAAAACGATAACAAAACTAATGAGATTATCACGAGGTGTCAATACGGAAATTCATGAGAAATCTACAAAATATCTCTAAAAGGCTTCACACAGATTCGAAACCCATACTAATCGCACCCTCTATTGACAGGAACATGTTTTTTGTTTACATATTGCGAATACGTTTTTAAAAATAGCTATTTTCTGTGAACTGTGATCGGAAATTCTCCCTGCTAAATATGGCGTCCTTCCTTTACGTTTGTTTCTAAACTAATGACATAATAGAAAAGTTTGTTTAATTTATATACCATAATTGAATGGTATTACTTGTCTAAATCTACAGTATAAGCATAGATTAAGCTATATTTAAGCCACACACATAGAGGTAGTTTCGGAAGGATGATTCAGATTTGTACCCTGCGTAAAATATTTGTCATCACCTAGATGTCCCCTTCGAAAATACGATAGGTGTATTCAGGGTCCGTCTTTTCCGTGCTGCTGTTGACGAGGTCACTTGTGTGTTGTTCAGATTTATAATTTAAATGACTAATGATTTCAATAGTGAAGCTTTGTTGATCCAGGATCGCAAGATTCAGGGCAGCAGCAAAAAATGTAAAGCGTTCATTAAAGAGTTTTTTTTATAATGTCTTGTAGCTTTCGGAGATTCAACCTCCGTGATTACGCATAAAAATCTGTTTGTCATAATCCTAAGTATAGACAAAATCAAATACATTATCAAGAGACGTGAACTAAGATGTTAAAAACAATCGAAATAATTCAAGCGGCGTTTATTGGATGTTCCTGTTGAGAATAGGTTTGTCACGGTTAAATAAGACCAAATGACTAAATGAGTAAACTGAACTCTAGTTACGCCAAAGTGTTCAGTGTGTACCGAATAACTATTTCGTATGAAGTCCGTTACGAAACATGTGGCTGTTACTTTTAACGACACTCTTTTATGTTGGATTATTAATAAAACACGCCTGTGAACGGAACCAGCATAACATAAACACTTACAAACAGTAAGATTTCCCAGTATTGTTTCTGTCATTAAAATCTATTTGTTGTTATGAGTGATGACAAAATTTTGTGCAATCTCCACACCGCAACATCAACATGGTCACCATGTGATAACAACCACCTCATTATGTTACCCGAGAAACGGTTGATAAACAAAAGAAATTTCAAGTGGGATATCGAATCAGAAACATGAATGGAAGCGTGACTTAGGCGCATTCCAAAACATTAAAAAATCTAGCGGAGAATCGGGGAAAAACCGATAAAAACGCAGTCGCTGAGTTCATGCCTTTAAACATATCAAAAAAAACAACAAAACCCGAATTTATCAGTCCGGAAATTAAGATATCATCGTTGGTTCTAAACGTTTGAAATTTTTGTAACGATTGTACTAACAAAAGTATGGTAGAAAGAAACCCGTTTGCACCCGGTACTATCCGAAGCACACCGATTAAAGTAAACTTACAATTCAATCTTGCTCGCCATATTCCCTTCAAAAATAAACATCTGGGAAAAGAAAAAAGAAGGTTTCGAAACAGACTCTCGTGTATTTAAGAACATGATAAATACTTGTCATATAATCATATTTACATGAAGTGTTGTATGTACATGGATAATAAAATAAACGTTTTCTAAAGTAGTTGTATAAATTTATTGTTTTTCTTTCATAACTTTTTCCTTTTCATTTTGTGCTTGCTTAACGTACTGTTTGGTGAAGAGTCGGAATCCTCTGACGATGCATAAACGTCGCAATGAGTGCCGTAATCGACTTTTTGACGGCTTTTTCGCTTGTCGGAAAGGTGTGCTATAGGTAAATTACACACTTTGTCCTTAACCGAATGGAGTAAAGAAACGTCAAAAGAACTCGACGATATTTTTTTTTGACGTTGTAACGGCGACAATCTGTTATTATCAGACACGTCCAGTAGATCCTGTATCGGTCGAATCTGATCTGATTTTACTATACTCAAGTCGGTCAATTCCAAACAACTTGTCGACTTTGTTCTCTGTGCTAAAAGTAGTTTACTGGTTCGGTTTACAGTTTGCACCCTCGGGCTGCCATTATTGTTGTTATTGTTCAAATTTTCGGTGATTCGTGAGGCCAGGACTTGCATTATACTCGTGAACCAAGCATCGCGTTCTTCAATGGTAAAGCAATAAATGTTCATAGATTTTCGTTTATCGCCAGACGTCAATTTGATGTAATACCTTCGACGAAGTCCATTTCGATGGTCGTTAACTGCTACCCCAATGTCGTCAAGGAAAATGGTGTCGTATGGGATTGACGTTAGGTCGCCACGTCGTTTAAAACAGTACATGCAGTCGTTTGTCAATATAAAATATCTTGCTTTTAACGAAAAAGGTTTCCAGATTGTGTTACTTTGTACGAACATATAACCTTCTCTAATATTATGTCTGTCCATCATGAAATGATTTTGCTAATGAGTAATCCTAAGATACGGTTGGTATTTATATTCAAACAATGGATGTCGGATTAAATTCCTAAGTGTTGAGTGTGTTTGTTTCTCAGAAAATACTGTCGGTGAAATTAATACGTCATTCGTCTTTAACTTTCTGTCATGTCGACTGAAAGAAACCCTGTGTGCTTTACTTATAGTCGCGTTTATGTTTTTTTGTTTGATTTTCAAAAAAAAAAATGATTAAAAGAACAAAGTATAAAAATAATAGTAATACTTGAAAGCACATCAAAATTGAAACAATTATTTTTTTTAAAAAAAATGTTATGTCATATTCTTATTGTTTTTTTTTTTTTTACAGCTTACGTCATTTGGCTCTCCACAGGTTTTGGACTCATTAAAAGCATGGAATGACTATGTTTTATTTCATAAACAGTGTGTAGGAGTGTTATTACACTTACATTCTTTTTACGAAATGAAACTGTATCAGCTCGATTATAAGAAATGTATATCACAAATCTGAAACGGGTAAAGTGATGCTGGTAATCGGTGACATCACAACGAAAATTCAGATTGAATATTTAAACTTTTGGAAACAATTTCTCAGAAAATCATAAATGCTTTGTTTAATTTTAGGTTCCAGATTTTCATTGTACATTGTACTTTATACTAACGAACTGTTTCGAAAAGACAATGCATCGTTTTTCGAAAACAAAATGGGATATGTCTGACGTCATTAATTTTCTAATAGGAAAACGAAGGGAAAATCCAAATTCTAACATAATTCCTTGACAAAACCGTTTTATTTCAAATTTTCACTTTATATTTTCAAGTCGTCCACATGATTAAGTTTAGTTTTTTGGGGAAAATTAAAATAATAATAATAATAATAATAAAAAAGTAATTCGGAATAATGATGAGTTAGTGGGTTTTGAATTTTCTGACTTCTAAGAAGTGGAAAACACTTTGTTGGGGAACTAGGCGCCTAATATTATTTATTAATTGTAAATCATTTGAAAAGATGAAAACTTTCGTTAGTGATTTTGCTGGTTGTTAGGGTTGATTGTGATCTCACTCAGTCCTCATCATCTCGCCACAATTCTCCGTGGGCTTGCGCATGATTATTCATTTTGTGCATAATCAGCAACTATTCTAATCCATCCGAATTTCGCCAGTGCATTCCTCTTTTATTACTTTTTGATATTAATAATACCAATTTAAAAGATTCACAAAAAGCTTTTGAAGTTCGTATGACATCAAGGATGTCTCTAACTTTCGATTTGACTGAGTCAGACGATTTTGGGAAACGGAATCGAAGTCAATTTACAAATAGCTCTTTTTATTTTTCATCACAGTTCATAGGGTCGTCCCGAAATTCGCCCCGAAAAAAAACGTGTCAATTTTTTTATTAGCTACTTGCTAACAAAAACTGACGCTGCAAAATCATTTGCCGTGACGTCAGAAGTCCTTCCGATCAACATCGTAAGCCAGCTCAACAGATTTTTATAATTCGTCGAGTCGTATTCGATCATTAGGATCATTTTCAAAGAATGTCCATGAAACGTATTTTCCTTATTCCAGCGATTTATTAAACTTTATTACACTTGATTGCAATCTAAAAGCTATATCATTTTTTAATAAGGGAAATATGTTAAATGAGAAATTAAGTGGTTCTGATTACAGAGATCGAAAATTACCGGAACAAGAGAAAAATACTTCTGATACATCTACAAGTTACTGGAATTGTAATACGGATGGGGAAATGTCTGGAATCCTAAAAATTCTTTTTGAGGTTTTTGTTGGACACAAATATGTAAGCTACACTGAGGGTTAACTACACCGTGTGTTTTTAACTTGATCGTCTCATATACTTTCGTGTGTTTTTAACTTGATCGTTTCATATACTTTCGTGTTTGTAACAAGCTATTTACAAATTTGGACTGAAAGACATTAATGATTTTTTCAGTTCAGTTGTGCTCAAAATTTGCCATTGACAGTTGATATAAATGACTTCTCATGTTATCAATAAGACAATCCTAGTCTATAGTAAATGCTTAGGTTAACGATAAGTTGGCAGAGAAGCTCTATTCAACTTTTGCTCATGATACACAACATTATCAGCTCTGATAGAGGCAACGACTTTGTGTGAAACTATTTTAAGAACGTAGCAACTGCCCATGAGATTCATCACCCTGACTGTATGGTAAAATAGCCTGCATACTTCCACAGGCGTGATACACGAAGTAGTCGCCTTGATAAAACAGTAGATATTGAAGATCATTCAACTGTGGTTTGCAAGGCTGTTTAAATGATCTTGATTATATTGAATGTACAAAATCGAGAAAAAAAATCATTTTTATAATAAATAACAACGATTTAAAAATTCTATATTTATTTAGTTAGCATAAGCTTTTCGGACTACGTCCATCATCAGTGCATAAAAATACTAGTCCGTAGTCCGAAAAGTTTATGCTAAATAAATAAATATAGAATTTTTAAATCGTTGTTATTTGTTATAATGAGACATGGCAAATTTATTACAATCAAAATCATTTTTCTTTTATTGGTTTTCTGCGTAAGGAAGGAAAGCCATCATCACAACCTTCTCTTTCTTCTTTTTCGTTTTCACTGTCCAAACCAAACATAAAACGCAGAACTCTCCGTCTGTGAAAGAAAAGTGTGGGATCTGTCAAAATCTGTCGATATACCGAAAAGGCAAGAGACCCTGGGTTCGAGGTTGTCAAAAATTATACTTTTATGGTGCATTACAAAGAAGGGAAGCTTTCCTAAGAGGTTTTATTGCCTATACAGGATACAGGACCATCGCTGATACCAATATACAAGTAGAATATTTACTGATGGAACTGCCCTGTATAAATATAAATGAATAACAATATAATAATACAACAACTGATCTACAGCTTCAGCAATCCTTGTGCAAATAAGGATATATCTTTTTTTTTTACATAAAAATTTCTGCCGTACGTCACTGAAAATGAGCCGTGACCCAGATCTTTTCGTTATGGGACATTATTGCGTGTCTTTCATTCATGTGAAACCTACCATTAATCCTGACCTCGAGAGTTCATTCAAAACAGTCTAACGTCACGCGTCAACGTACAAAAAGTAATGAGCTAGCGCATTTTTTGAATTGTTTTCACAATTGGATGTCATTCAAATAGCTTGAGTTATTGCGCAATTTATTTATTGATTCAGTAGTAATGATTTCTTCTGTCGATTTAAACTTCCTATTTGCGCGAAATTTGATAGCTTTTGAATAAGACGGTCTTAAAAACATATTTCAACAAAATAGATATTTAACTATCAACAAAATATTTTTTTACAAACGTACGAAGTAATTTTGCTTCCGAACACAATTTTGTGAAAACCGGAACGGATATCCGAGAATGCTATTGTAGTTTTTTTTCACCATCATCTGTGTACCTTGATGCATCCACTATAACTGTGGAGACCACGGGTGGGTGGCTACAATGATGAAAATGAACGAACAAATCAATTCTCAAACCTATTCAAGAGAAATGAAAAGTTTTAAGTTGAAAATGAAATCTGTTATTTATATGGTAGACCAACTCGGAAAGTTGACCGGGTCAGCTTGGTATAACGAAATATCAAGACCTTTCTTAATTTAAACCGAGTTGGGATTTGGTCAATTGTTTAAAAGTTGACATGGTTTAAGACAAAGTTGTTAAACCAAGTTGAAAATTTTGAAGGCTCTTTGTGACTTTCTAGTCAGCTAACGACATTCATAGACGATTGTTGAAGTGTGATGGAGTGTGTTGGGCCAGAATCCTAATTACAGTAGTACTATTTCTCCTACATCTTTACACAGTGGGGATTGTCACGATAACCAGTTTGAGGATTTATACACCGACCTAATCAAGCTAAGTGACCTCAATCGCAGAACGTTTCTCAGTGAATTACCTTGATCACTGTGGGTTGTATAGAGACACTCTGGGTTCGAATTTGCTCAAGGATCTGAACGAGGCTATCTTACAAACAGGCATACTTTCTTTGACATAAATGGTTTTGAAAACAAAAATTGTTCGAAGATGTATTCAGAATTTCTTATTAACGTTCGTAGCAATGCATCTGTGCTTGAAACGAATGAACATGTTTAATTTCGTGTGTACAGGGAATAAGCTGTACCATCGTGTTTTGAAATATCGAAGTTTGAGGGTTGCTGCAGTAATGTTTCTTTAACGCAACGCGTTGAAGGAAATGTTTCAGTGAAAGAAAACAACGACATAATATACGTTAACCTTCATTTACAAGCACTTGTACGATACAGCAACATAATTTGAGCTTCCAGGACACATCTTAACAAAGAGATTGGCTGCAACGATGCAGTAGTCTTTCTTTTCGCATTCTTTCTCAAGATGTTTTGTCACATCTACGGAACAATTCTTCTCTTCCTTGCTTTCCCTCTGAGGGCAAACTGATTTGTCCTGTCGACCATATGTTGCTTTCTCGATGGAAAGTAACCTTCGCCCAGGACATTTGATTATGGTATTTCCGTTTGCGCATATAATTTCTAAATAAATTAATTGTATGTTATGTTGGAAACAAAACAAGCAAGACTCATTTTCCATTTAGATCGTCTAGGAGAAAATCGCTGAGATAAATTTTAAAATAATGAAATCGAGTTTGTTGCTTCGCAGAACCTCACGAGGTCATTTTGTGTCATTTTCAGGCTAGTAGAATTTCTCGGTGAATGTTTTTTAAAACCGTTTCAATTAACAAGCCAAAGCATAAACCTTGCTCTCACTGACCCAAGGAAAATTCGAAAAGTTTTATACCAAGAAGTATTGATGGTCTGTATATGCTTAATGCAATGTTAATACAATGCAGTAACAGCCTAGTGGATGTCATGTGGATTTGCCATCTGTCGTAATGGTTTACCATCTGACGTCGAGACAAACTTCGACCGTGCCTTTTTAAAATATCCTTTCCAATAACAGTGGTAATACCAGGGTTGTCTTAGCTAGTTAAAGTGCAAGGATGAAGATATCCAAAAGCAAACAGAAACACGTTTTTCATTCTCGTTTCTATGCAGACTTAAATGTAAACCCGCGTCGAAGCGGCATTGAATTAATTTGTATTTGTTTTTATACGAAGAAGAATCTTAATGTCAAGGGAAACAAAAGGATTTGACATTGAATTACTGATGAAATAGACACTTACGTTGATGCACCTTTGGAGGGGGCATTGTTGAGGGTGTGCTTGGGGGCGTTGTTGGAGCTGGCTTTTCTATGAGAAAGACGAAACACAAATAAGAATGACATTCCGGTAGATATCAGACAGCAAAGCTTTTACATATGACCCTAAGATTCCATTATCGGATAAAATAGGTAGCGCCAACCTCGAACCCAGGGTCTCTTGCCTTTTCGATATACGGATAAATGCAAGAGACATTGGGTTCGAGGTTGAGGTAGAGTATGATTATTGTTATTTTTTTCAGTAATTTTCTTTTGAAAGTGCTCTATTCTTTTGAAGGTTTTCTTCCCTTATATAGATAGTGAACTGTTATTAACAGAGGATTTCCCCACTGCTGACATCAGTGGGGATTCCACCTAGAACAATTAGAAATGAGTCTGGAAGCGAGGGGATTCCACCACTACTACAATAAGAGATGAGTCTGGAAACGAGGGGATTCCACCACTAGTACAAATAGAGATGAGTCTGGAAACTGTTCTAAGGAAACTGTTGACTTCAGTTTTCTCAAAACCTTCGTGATTGGAAGACACTTCAATTGAAATTGAAATGAAAAAACACATTTTTGCATCAAAGCCTTCTGAACCTCGTTTTCAACTTGAATGTTTATTATATGAAATTGTACCCGTACACAATTTCTGACCCTTGAAAACTCCTTAAAATTCAGTAGGCCTTAATAAAAATTGTTGGATTGCATTCAACTTTCAACTCACTTTTGCATTGATATCCAACCTTCAAATATTCCGAGACTCCCCAGCACGGATTACCAAGGTAACGCGCGAATGCCCACAACTCACAGCTTGTTCTACCATTACACGAGACTTCAATTGTTTTCTTAGCATAACGACTTTTGCAGTTTCTTTCTGTCCACCACCATGCATCATCATCAGGACAGGTATCCATGTTTTCACGACCCCAGTATACAGACGTGACTTGAATGATTTCATCGTGAACGCAGAAGATCCTCTGTGTGTGACCACTGCAAACGGTTACTAAGAAAGTATTTTGAACACGCATTCAATAAGTGACCAATAAGTTTGGCATCAAGCATTTCAAAGGAATATACGCCTTTTCATGAGAGTAATACGCCCTTTCATGAGAGTAATATGAAGGCCTGCTTCATTTACTTAATTCGAAGGATTTATTCTTATGAGGTTAAAAATGGCCACACTTACTTTCTTGTCTTTTCTTTGGTGCTATAAGAAATGAACAATGGGAAGTAATTCGCTTTCGTGGTTACACAACAGAAGGAAAAGTATTCTGTGTTTGGCAGAAACTGCTTCTTATCAATACATAGATCGCGGTCTTATAAAATAGCTAAGAAACGCCACAGTTACATAAGAAAAATGTTTTACCAGTGGTTGGTGGTGCAGTTGTTGGTGGTGCTAAAAAGAACATTTCTCAAATGATGATTGGTTAAGAACTTAATTAACGCCAACGATCAGAACACGCCACTACCAATTTTAACAAGTTAAAAGACCTTTTGCATAAGGTGGAGAAAAACTATCAGAAATACCTATTGGTGGAATTCGCGCATGCTTTGTAGCTCGCGATAGCGTCAGAGCATGCGCTAAATCCACGAATACTAAGCTCGTGTGAGCGATCCCACTTGATGAAGATATAGCAAACACACACTTACGAATGCATACGTAATCAACGGTTAAGTAATTGTTGGCACCACAAGATCTTTCCAAACCAAGAACCTTTAAAGACACGCTCAGAGGACAGTAGGTTTTCCCATCGCAACGTTCTTTGATGGCAGATCTGGGTACCATTTGATCACAACGCTTGTAATCTTTGCTGTCGCCTTTAGCACAAGTTTGGCTGTTTTTACGACCGTACAGCGCGTAGATTATTCTGATTTTTTCATTGGGCTTACATCTGATAACATCGTTTTGACCATCACACAGTTCAACTACAACAGAAAAAAGTACAATCTTACACCATCCTGATCGGTGTAACGTAGTAAGTCAATATCGGGTGTTATGAAGGGTAAAAATTACTGTTCGAGCAACTTCTTTATGAAAGTAGATAATAACTAGTACCCTGGGTAAGACCTTCAATTGCAACTACATTTGGGGAAAAAAAGCTTTTCGCCTCTGCGTGACACTTGACTGTTGAATTGAATAAAATAATCACTCACTGAAATAAAAACCGGATGCACAGCACGTATTATGAGATTTTCATGTTAAGTTAACTTAAAAACGCAAGTTTCTTTTTTATATATTTATATTCCAAAAAAAACCAAAGCTTTTCATGTCTTCTGACACATCTTCAGGTAAATTAAATTGCACTTTTTGTTCACATTTTAATTTAGTTAATGTTGTATTTTTATTTTAGCCTGTGTTCTTGTGAAACGTGTTGAGTATTGAAAATCTTGTAACTTATTTGTTTCCTAAGCAGGATTGCCTTTCTTAATAATTATAAATGAAAGCACTAGGGTATTTTGTTTCAAAGCTATGGACACTGATGATTTGAATTTGCAGTAGAAACAATGTGAAAAAGATGAATTTCACCACTGGCATAAATAGCTACACTTACCAGGTACTAATCAGGTAGAGAAATGTCTCAAATGTCTTGTAAAATGCCATTTTAAGGCAAGCAAATAATATATATGTTGCGCGGAACCTGATAAATTGGGACTTATGCATATTCCCCGGTAATTATGTGCATAATAACCCAACCCTAATCCTATCGGGTATTATGTAAGATAACTGGTTAATACGTATAATCCCCGAACTTATCACAATCGCCGTAACATATATAAAGGAATCTTCTCCGCTAACTTTTATCTTCTAAGACATCAGTCAAGTGTTTGATTTTTAAGTTAATCGTATGTCATAAGCAGACGATTTATCTGCAGAAGATTACCTTTTTTAGAATCCACTTTCCCAGCTATCGCCACCAATCCAATGATCGCTAACAGAAACATGTTTGATGCTGGTGATAAGTAAGAAATAGCGTTGATGCAATGTTAATTTTTAGTTTATAATGAAATAAAATTAACACCGCACAGGGGTGTTTTGTATTTGATCTTCCCTTTCGCTGTTCTATGCAAACAATAGTTCCTCAACTTTGTACCCAATGCCTTCACACTTTATAAGCAAGCTCGTAAAACAATAGGAACACGTTTGAGATTGCAAAGTAGATTTTTTCACAACGGCCGTAAACCGAATACTTCAATTGTAATTATAATAAAGTTCTGTATAACACCTAAGTAAAAAAAATTTCGTATTGTCTCTAAATCGGTTTTAATGGTACAACATGTTGCTATTGGTAACTTTGAAACCGCTACCGTAAAGCGCGGTGACTTCGATCAATTTTGCCACTATTTTAAAAGTAACTTCCGAAATACTAAACCATTACTTCTGAAACTTTGGAATCATTACATTACATATTTCTTCTATTTCAGTGCAAAATTTCACATTAACTAAACTTGTAATTCCAGAGAAATAACCTGATCTTTCCAAGAAAACGACAATATCGATTATGGGGTGACTTCGATCAGCTTATGAGAAGCGCCAAATTACTTATAATTGTATTTGACAATGTTTTTAAAGCGCCATTAATACAATATTAACAGACCACCATTTGTCATCCGCGGTAAATGTTCGACCGTAAAAGATCAGCGAATGTTAGTAAGACAAAAGATATTTACGACGTTCACACATGTGTGACCCTCGTTAATACGAAACGAAATTAACATTGAAATTTCATTGTATCTCAAACAAAATTTTTGAGGTCTATCATCATGGGGAAAGAGCACGCTTATTAAAATTTCTTCGGTAAGTCATTAAATCTCCCATGAGATACGACGACTTTTCACGAAGTTCTTGCGAACATGTAACTTATAGCGATATAAAACATTCGTTTTTTTTCGTGTTTTTATAAACACGATATTATCGATAAAGGAATAAGGAAAAGAAAAACAGAATATAGCGGTGAAGAACAGAATTTCTTTCAGACATATTATAATTTTCTTTACATTCAGCCTCTATACTTCACATATGTACCAAAAATGTCCAGGCTAGACTCTTGAATACGACGTGGAGCGATGACCAATGTGAGCGGTGAAGATTTTGATGTTTTTCGTCGTTAATTTCGGAAGAAATTGATTGTTTCGCTTGAAGACGATTCTGATGATATTTTACAATAAGAATCTAAATGAAAATCTTAAAAAATGTGAAAAACGCACTTTAATTTCAGAGTTTAAACAGTTTATTTTTACTGATCGAAGTCACCCCGCTTTACGGTATGTGACGATAAATTTGTAGATCAGGACAGCTTTATACAGCCGCATAATCGCCGTGTCGAATTAAATTACTTTAATTCGGGTAAAATTCGACAAAAATGCGACAGTCAATTTATACAGGTTTCGTTGCCGCATATCAAATTCGACATGACTTTAGACAGCCGCATAAATGTCGAATAAATTTCTCATCGTGTGTTTCTTACACGCTGTCCACTACTTTCATGCACTTTTTTCACGAAGTTCAATCAAGCTGTTATTAAATTCGACGATTATGCGGCTGTATAAAGTGATGCCGAATTTATGTCGAAGATTGCCGTTTTATTCGACAAACTCTGCTGAACTTAATTCATTATGTCGCACTTAATTAATTTTTCACTTTATACAGCCGAATTTACGTCGCATTTAATAAAGAGTTTAATTCGACGCGGCGATTATGCGGCTGTATAAAGCTGTCCTCAGGGATATGTTGTTGTATAAAATGAAATTGTCACAAAACAGTTAAGCAGTTATACGATACAATGGCTGTGTAACTCTCTGTTCCTAGCAGGTACAGATTCCAAATCACTATTATGCCAAAATTTTCCTCTATAAAACCGATTTTTGCGTTGGTAACCGCTACACCAAAACTTCAAAGCCTGCAACACATGTTGTTGGAAAGGAATCTTTTCTATCTCCACAAAATTTGCTGTGCAGCGCATAAAAAAATGTTGAATTACAATTCCTTGCTCTCCAACCGTCTGTTTCAAACAAATTCCATTGCTGTTGCACAACGGTTGTTCAAGACTTTGCACAGCTTTTGAGCGACAAATATTTTGTTGTGGTGGAAAACCAGGCCAAAAGTTTGTTCAGGTCAGGGTCAATTTCTCCAACGGAAATGAATATGAGATATTCTAAGAAAATGGATAGAGAGAGAAGGCATGGATCAAGAGACCTGTGATTAGACACTGTATTGATGTGTAGTTATTCAGTTTCGCCTCGTTTCTATGTAGGATTTTTTCAGTGCCGTAGACACGAAATTTTTTTTAGGGGGGCCCTGATGTTTAGTATCTGAGGAGGCCCCACCATGGTTGGGGCGGAGGGGCCCGAAAATTTTTGGGGTTTTATACCCTCTAGATTAGCTAAAACTGCATTTCCGAAATTCAATTTTAAACAATAGGATATCCAAAATGACATGAAATTCTAGTATATTTTCAAGTTTCTAAGACTATCTTTGTTATAAACTCTGCATATATCCCATTACATTTTTGATAAGTACTACGATGGATATTGAAACAAAAATAGTAGCAAATGCTTTATAGCGCGAAGTGTCCAAAGATGTTTTTCTTGTGTCGTATTTGTCGATGAACTCATTCGCAACAGCTTTTATAAACAGCATCTTTGTGGATGTGAAGAACGAGTAAGTTATTGAGGCGGGAGTCTGTGGTGGTTGACCGGAGATAGGTTTTCACTCGTTTTAATGCAGAAAATGATCGTTCTCTAATGGCGTTGATAGCAGGCATTACAAGGATGAGCTTAGCAATTTTGACGACTTGATTCAGTAATGCTTTCTGAGAGTGATCCAAGCGCTTGAAAAAAGAAATGAGGTCTTCAATAGTGAACCTTTGAGTATCGTATTCAAGGGATGTTGCTACTGTAGGGAGTAGATCGATCTGTGTTCGTGCTAAAGATTGGTCGATATCTCCAGCGTAAAAGCTGCAAATCGCTTTGAGGTGGTCTTCCCATGGCTCTCCTTTGATCGATTTAAGAAGCACTTCCTGGAGGTCGATGTAAATTTTGTAGTCAGGTTGGTCAAACCTTTGCTCGATACAGTTGAATCACCATAATGCAACACTTGCTGCATTGATTTATCCTGTTATTTCGTTGTGTCGCGCGTGTCACCTCAAATGTGCAGTAAAAGAGGGAAATATTAAGCAAATATAAAGGAAATAAGGAAATGCAGACAACTCGAGAAGAAAACTTTATTTCTGATCTAAATCTAAAAAAAACCCATAATCTGAAAAAATTTTGGGGGGGGGGGGGGGGGGGGGGGGGGGGCAGGGGGGCCCGGCCCCCCCCCGGTGTCTACGGCACTGTTTTTATGTCATACCTCTTTTATTCGTTAAAAAGCATAAATCAAAAACAAGGCCGCGTATCTTTTTTCAGGAAATGTCTATCAAACGATATTTTTATCGACAGCCAAAAGAATTTGATAGCTATACGGGAAATGCCTGATAACTGGGAAACATAAGTTACCGCTACTTCGGTTTACGACTAACCGCTTCTAAAGGTGCTGCTCTTTTGTTTTTTAAATGGAAGACTTAGCAGAATTTTACCATGGAGGAAGCGATATTTTTAAGGTTTGGTGTTTGGAGTTTTGATGCTTTGTTTACTGTTCAGCACAGATGAATGCACAGCTAGTTCTTCAAGTATTTCACGAAACTTTTTGAGCATTTTATGTTCAAATAATGGAAAATTTGATCAACGGATGTGTTATGTTGGCATTGGTGATGCTAATTTGTCCTGTCACGTTTCATTTTACGCTTGGCATTAACGATTCTCACCCACGGTCACTGAATAGGACTTGGTGGGTCCCAAATAGAACAATATATAAAGTGTTATCAGAGAGGTTACGAGTTGTTGCAAAACAACTGCATCAAGTGAAACCAGCAAAAGTAGATTGGCTTTGGGTGTCTCCTTATTTGAGCAGAGGTGGTCCGAACACCACAAGTAATTCAAATTCGAGTTCAGTTTCATCTGGATAGAAATAGTAACAGCATGTGGCATGTTTCTGTTTGTTTCTGTTTGATTGAGTTGATTCTCTACACTGAAGTGACGCAAAGCAAATGGCTTTCCAATGATGAACTCAAATATTTTACTGGCAAATATATTCAGATTGATGTTTACGCCAATGATCAATAAAACAGACCGTTCCATGGCTGGAAAAACAGATGAACAACATGATCGCACAGTTTTGATGTAAATCAAGCATACCGGTCTTTATTATTAACGCAAGGATACTAAAGCTAGTCAGTATTTATATCGTTAAGGTTTATCGCAGAACTTATAAGTATAACTTATACTAGCTTCTAGCTAAGGTTGGTATCAGGACCGCGAAAAATCACAGAAAATCGCACGTGATGAGCAAGAAAGAGCATTTGAACAGTTCGAATGTTGACAACTGAACACTCAGATTGAGGTAAAACGCTAACTTGATTATATTGAATGACCTCTCTATCTGCTTACTGTGATCGTTGATCGTTGTGTTAATATTTCAAAAGAACAGCGCACAGGTGATTGAGTATGGTAATTGAAAGGCTAGCCATAACAAAACGTCATCATTGAACTCATACATGAAGACGCTTTCATCAACATTTTTTGAAAACCTTTCAACAAATTAAAGATGAAACAGTAAAAGATTTTTCGGAACATTACTTTCGAAGAAATATCGCACATATATCAGCCATTTTCTATCGAATGTACTGCAAACGAGATGCTTTATCATATATTAAGATGTAATCATGCAAGGTTTGGTGACGAGGAAAAATATGAACAACACTCCGGTTTTTCTATCCACGGTTGCGTAAAAACGCCTTCGATAAAAAGAAAATGCTTGATCCTGTGCTGAAGAACTAAATCTCTGCGAAGGAGTACATATCTATAGAAATAAAAATACTATTTCAATGAAAATACTCTTCTTCACAGCGACTTTGTCCGCTGGGTAGCTGGTAGCGAAGACTTGGTGTCTTACAACGTCGTAGTCACACATACACAAAACCCGAATGAAGCTCAAACAAGAAGATTTAAAATCGGAATAACAATTCCTCGTTTTTATCATACAATAAGGAAATATACAAAAAAAAATACGTAGACATTACACATTATAATAATATTGTTTCTTATTCGTGATTAGTTCACACGAATCTTTTTCTAATCACGTCGAGTTTTAAGTCAATTCAATAGATGGGTTCAAATCGCAGGCAACGACTTCGCTTATAACAATGTCAAAGAAAGCAGCAACTGCTAATGAGATGTATCACCCTGACCGTAGCCTAAATACTTCTGAAGTAGTGATACATGAAGTAGTAGCCAAATCTCAGACTGGTCCTTTTTTCTTGAAGCCTTTCAACAAAAGCATTCATGATCAGCAACATGAATACCGCACACTGAATTAAGCTGAAAATATTTGTATAAAAAAGAAAGCTAGTTAAATATTCTGTAATCTGTAAAAAATTTGATTTGTATTATAATAGAAAGTTGTGCTGTGATCCCAAATAAACTGGATCAACTGGAACCGTAACTTAAGTCCAAAAGCGATTCAAAAAACTTTGAGGTGGGCGAGACAATCATGTAACGACTCATTTTAATGTTTAACTACGATGGTAAATATTGCTTGTTTCGCTCTAAAGGTGTTTTCGATGGTTAGGATCCGCCTAATATGTTTGGGATCTATTTAGCACAAGGTTTTCTACATAACGTTATGGTGGCGTCTTATATTGAGTATACACTTAGTGTTTCTAATGACGAAAGTATTTATTTCTTTTTCTCGTCCTTCTTTCTCTTCAGTGTCTTTTCACGCTCCTTCTTGGGTGGTGGAGGCCTCCTTTGATCCAAATGGTCTTGATAACGCCTAAACACAACAATAAATTGAAGATAACTTCTAATCTTCTGAACAACTGATGATTAGAAAATGTGAAAGAAGATGTGAGATGTTGTTTTGTTGCCCCTGTCTTAAAGGCCTATTCACACGCGGTGACCAGCACGAAACTAGTCAGCGATTTGTTGTCACTCAAACAAGATAATTACGAAATAACACTCTGCATTTTTGCGCATGGAAATGGTGGTATGATTTAATTAGAACGATACGGTCCTCTATTCAAGCAAACAATTGCAAGTGTACTTCTTCAAGTGTGATCCTTTTACGAATTTCAATTTTTGGCTTACCTCTTATAGCCCTCAGATTTCAAATAGGAGAGGATATGAGATGGTCCCAGTACGACTTGATCAGCAATCTCCTGGATCCAAGGATTATTATCAGCACGGAGCAAATGTTTTGGACTTATCAAGTCAAGGTTCCCTGAAAAAGGAACAAGAGACACAAACTCTTTAGTTGAGGAAGCACAAAACTAATGACCAGACTTCAACTTTATAGTCGTGTATCTTTTACATGGCACAGACCCAAAATATTTCAAATAATACTGAAACTTGAAACGAAGATAAACTACTTCCCTTAACAATGACAATCACATTTGTAAAACAAGTAGTGGTATAACGGTAACATCAGAGGTTCCGGCTTCAAGTCCCCCTCTGGATGAACACAAATTCTACCAGCTACGTCCCTGTTGATACTGCTACTAGCCCGTTATCCCGTGAAATCTTCGGATGTTTCGGGGTCAATAGGACTGGGTGAGGGGTTAGTTAGAAATCAGTGCCAAAATTGAAATGATTGTCAACTGACATGTGAAAGTAACCACTCGCCTTTTGAATGTTACAGTCACAATAGAAAGTCGGGCTTGGGAGGGATGGGCTTGAATAAAAAAATAAAAAATAAAAAAAAAAAAACCTACCAACTTCTGGAGGGAGGACCTGCAATCGATTGTTCTGTAAGTGCAACTCCTTCAATTTTGACAATTCACCCAGTTCTTTTGGCACACTTATCAAATCGTTATCTCTCACTACAAGCTAAAGGGAACAATATATTCATGCAAGTTATCACAGCACAGCTTCCTGAAAGCTGTTCTTACTTCAAACTCAGATGACAAATCATTATCAAGAGGGAGGTAAAAGAATGTACAAGCCATTCTTATTAAGATTTTCCTAACAAAAGTTTTCCAAAAACTCAATAAATCATAGATGTTTTACTTACAACTTGTAGATTGACTAAATTCTTGATTTCAGGTGGAATAACTTCAAACTCATTATCACCGAGATAAAGCGCCCTCAATGGTGCTAAAACACAGGGAAAAATAGGTCGGATTTATAAGGCAAAAAAAAAAAAATTAAAAAATGTCATTAAGACTGATATATACCAAGATAAAAGAAATTTCCAGGAAATGATCGGTCATTCAAGTTATTGTATGTCAGGTCTAAAACTTCTAAAGTAGGGCAAGCACCAAAGCCTTTCGGTAACTCCTTCAGTTTGTTTATTCTGTAATATTTAAGATTTTAGTCATTAGCAACAGAAGTAAGCCATCAGATAATCACAGCAGTAATGACATTCTTCATAAAGTTTAAATTCTCTTACCCACAATTAAGAAACTTGAGTTTTGTCAAATTACAAATTGTTGTAGGTAAAAACTAAACAAACAGAAATCAATGAATGTCATTAAAATTATAAATTCTGCAGATCATATTCTGGAAGGAAACAAGAGGGTGACATATACCTCTAGTTCGTTATTGAACAAATTCAAATTTTCAAGACTTTGAAGATTAGATATAGAGTCTGGAAGAGCTAAAAAAAGAAAAGAAATAATCACAAGATATAAAGGATAACATATCTTAACATATCAATTTTTGAACTTAAAACTTTGCTCATGTTTGTTCAACAATGCCTACTCTAGTCTAATTATGAAATCATATTGTTACTTACTAGTAATTCTATTGTGACTCAATGTTAATATTGTAATGTGACGCATTTGCACTAAAAGGGAAAAAAGTTTTTTGAAATTATCTGTCCAGAGCTGTTTATATTCTTTGAACAAAAATGTTCACTAGTTTGTGTCAAAAATAACATAAACTGCAGATAATTTTAATACATAATGAGTTTGGTGCATCCAAAACAAAATTGGTGCTTGCTATGATTATTGAGCGGTTACATCAATGCCATGTACAATGCATGCAATATAATCTTCAGGCTAATAATTGTAGAAAAGATTACATTTTCTTATGAATGAAGAAGGGAACGTTGGCATATTCGTTTATTGTGGCATTTCTGAGCGTTTATTGAAAAGATTTTTGCCAGGGTAGGTTGCTATTTCATATTTCTTGTTTTGGCAAAGCAGGCATCTTTTGGATTTTGAAGTGTAGGTCTTTGATTTTTTGAGGATTTTCCATTTTATTGAAGGGCTGTGATCCTCCATGTTCCAGATTTCTTAGGAGAGGATGGTGCTGTTCTTGAATTGCTCATGGTTAAATGATGTTTTGTGGTTTCCCTGTGACATCAGAAAAAATGAATACATTGTAGTGTAATCTTTTTCTACAGACATTAAGCTGAAGATCATCATGCACTTTGTACCACATTAAAATAAAGATATTTTAATTTATAAACACAAATCAATCTGACGTATCTATGAGATGATTGCATTGAAATGCATACAAAAAGATACTCACATAAGTATGGGACATCTACAATATTTGTCAAACTTTTGTCTTGTAGGTCAATTTCTTCAAAACCCCTTGACTTAGACTCCTCCATAATCTTTTTTACTGATTTAGCGACAGCCATGTTGAATATTTTATTGTTTAGATGATTCTAAAATATTCAGATAAATCAACACCTAATATAAATTCCATTCTTTTCTATGAACAAAATAGAAAAAATGATATCACAATTTATCATTTGCAAGATTAGGCCATTGTAATGCCTTATGCAAATTAATAATAGATCAACTGAGTTGTAAAATCTCCTTTCTTTAATATTGACATGACAGTCCTTTCCCTCTTTTTTTCCCAAAACATCAACAAAAGGGAATTCTTTTTCACAAAACCATTTTTCATGAACATCAAATATAAGATGTCATAAATCATAAATTATCATAAATCAGGCCTGGTCGTAAGAAAATTAGCAGGCGTGTGGTCATCGCACGCCTTAATTGACGATATAAGTTATGGCGTGCGCTCGTGTAAATTTTTGACAGATGTGCGATCAATTTTTTTCAGTTAAGATCAACAATCTTCATTCTGTATAATAAGTCAAATTTGAAATGTGTCATATATGTAAAAAATACTGTGATTTCCACGGAGAATGAATCTAATAAAATAAAACACTAAAGATTCGGTACGTCAAAACTTAGCCATAAAGATTAGTTTGACCGTAAATAAAATTTATTCAAACATTAATAAAGAGGAAAAATAAAACCTGAAAATAAAAAAAATAATGTATAACTCTCCATTGTTTTGGTTTGAAGTTCAAATGATTTTTGAATTAAATTAAAGACGTTTCCGTTCCATTAACTCGTCACCACCTGGCTGGCTATTTTTTTAAATAAAAGATTATTTTTTCGAAACTGCAACCTTGCGCATATACTTTTGTAGCTTAAAAAAAAGTTAAAAAGAAAGAGAAAACTACATAATACAATTAAATAATACTTAATAAAATTGCGCGCATGAAGCTCCTTCTTCGTTCCACAGCGGATTTCGCTGAGTAGACTTATTTTCTACTACCAAACGAATCAAATTGTAAATTTATAAATGATTTTATTATTTAACTACCAAACGAATAAAATTTGTGAGCATTGATTTTTAATTCAAAACCACTACCGTATTCCAAATCGATCGGAGACCACTTCTGAAATGGTAGCAGTAAAATTTAATCGTAGCACATGGACAATTTTCGAAGCAAAACTTTCAACATTTTGGGACAGATTTTATGTTGACTTTTAAATAAACATTTGTTATCACACTTGTCATTACAAGCCAGGCGTGCGATTGCCACACGCGTAAATAAATCTTGGCGTGTGCGGAGGCGTGCGCGTGCGATCGCACGCCTCTTACGACCAGGCCTGTAAATATATCATAAATTTCTATTTCCGCACAATATATCTTTCAATCATCCCACAGGTAATGGATTGAATGGGAATTTAATCAGTTCACAATAAACCATGATCACACTGTCAACATCCCCAAGTCATCTAAAATTTTTTACCAACAAAGTTTCATTTCTCACTCCTCCACTCTCTGGAATTGTTTACCACAGTCTGTTTTTCCTTCTCACTATAATCTTCAACACTTTAAATGCTCATGTTCACCTTTCTTCCTTGTACCTCAATACACATTAGTGGTTTCAAACCTTGTATTGAACAATTTAATTAAAAAAAAAACAAGGGGAGCAACTGCTCAATTGAACAAAAGTCCTGTGAATAAATGCCTGATAACTTTGTGATGATTTTAGAGTATTGAGAAATGGTCTCCATCCTCAACTATATCAAATGCTCCTTAGGTACATGTAATCAGACACAACATCCTTTCCATTAAAAAAATTGAATAAGCAAGCTGAGAAAACAAGACAATAAGTTTTTGGCATTCAATTATATGTCACTAAGAGACAGATGATGAAGGGGGTGTTAGGTCCTAACCATTCTCCTGGTCGAGATGATAGTATCACAGTTGAGGGAAAGCAGAACACCCACCTGAACTTTTAATGAAAAGATTAAATGATTAAAGATGACGAAAAATTATTGGAATGTCCATAGTGTTTGTTTTCCCTCCAGCAAATAATACTGGCTTATAGTCAAGTCACATGATGAAATCCCAGAAATAAAATTGTCCCTACTACAACACACAACAGCTATACTGATCGAATCCTAAAACTTCAAAAAATAGCCATAAGTCTTATTACTTTTTCTGATTTCAATCAACCCTCCGAACCTCTACTTAAACAACTAAATCTTCTTGACCTATGATTCCACTACTATATGTAATTTAACTCTCGTTCATCAAATCCTATAAAACTTCTCCTCACAACCTTCTTAGTCTTTTCAGCCTATCCTTTCGATCTGATACTCATAACACCAGAGGCTCCTCCATTAAACTCCTTGACAAATCGCTTGTGAGAACTTCTTCTTTTGGCACAAATTCATTATCATTGATATTAACCTGGAACTTCTTTCAATCTCTCTATCCTAGACATGACCTTGGCTCAACTTACCTCTGCAATCAATATTTATAAATTTCTTAAACAGAAACCTTAGTTACAACTTCATCTTTTATCTGTTTCTTCTAATATTTTAGTAGTTTTTGTGACTTGGTTGAGTGGTCATTTACCAGACAGGTCTGTTTTATTAGTGTGTCCGAAGTTTGAAAGGATGTTCGAAGTTTGGAAGATTGTGACGGTTTTTAATTGAGCACAAAGACGAGACAAATCGAACATGTCACTTGGAAAGTTATCTACTGACACTTGTTGCAATCTTTTCTATTCTTGGAACTTTAGACTGTATGTCTAACATTTATTATTAATCGCCTGATTAGCGCTATATAATGAATATACAATTATTCATGATAATATGATATGGCTAGCTAGCGTGTTGTTTTTGCTCGCCTCGTCGCCGAGCGATATTGAATCAATCTATCCACGATTATATTTTCAACTCTAGCCAGAACTTTTTAAATATCAGTGACTGTTATACCACATCAATTTCACTTCATGCCATTACCCTCAGGAATTATTTACTAAATTCATAAATTAAGCCTTCGCAAACAAATATTTTTTTTGGTTGTACGATTTTAGTATCAACATCTCCGCCATTACTAGAAGAAACATCTAACCATCAGAATACCTACATGAATACATTTAAAGTTGACTGAGAGTTATCCTGATTTTTAAGTAACTACTCCTCCTACCTTGGGTATTTTGCAGAAAAAGAAAAACTAAAAGCGATTCGATGGCTGTTATGAAATAAAAACAATGGAAATGGCGGAAGTTGATCTTGAGATTTTAGTTTTAACATGAAATTTTGTTTTCTTTCAGAAATAATGAAATATAACATGGATATAATTTTGATTTTTCTTATTTTTTTGGGAAAGGACTTTGTATCAAGTGCAACATCTAATTCAACAGGTACGAACATTAGAAATTGCTGTTACCTTTAGGCCGACTTGTTTTTGTGTCGTCTTATTTTAGCGAATTTGCATACCGTAAAGCGGGGTGACTTTGATCAATTTTGCCACTATTTTCAAAATAACTTCCAATTTACTAATTCATTATTCCTGAAACTTTGGAATCATTACCTTTATGTCTGCTATTTCAGTGCAAACTTTCACATTATCTAATCTTGTAGAGTGCCTCCTCCCCTTTTTACCTTACTTTATTATTTATAATGTTGCAAAATTTGTCAATTCAAACGTAAAAACACAGTTAAATGGATTTAGCACCAGAATTGGTCATACTAGATTTCAAATCAACAAGAACAAACAAGGAGAATAAGATTGATAACAAATACTGTAATTGTAAACATCATTGATCGGGGTGATGTTCCTCTTTCTGCTAACTTGTTCCTCTTTCCGCTAACTAATTTCACGTTTGTCAAAAGGGATGTAAATAACAAAATTTTATGGAGTTTAGTGTTCATTGTAACAGTTTAATCCTTTTTCTCTCAATTTAAGAGCTTTCCTCCTTTGCTTCTCTGCAGATATAAGACAACCGCAGGCAGGCTTAATAAAAATGCATGCCTTTACTGTTTACAAATCCTAGGCAGCCATATTTTTATGATCAAAGTTTTTTTAGAAAACAATAGTGCCGTCTCGACAAGTCAACTTTTGATCACAAAGATCTAGTGTTAAGGCAATAAAAATCTTTTAATGACAATGGGTCCTTTGGGTGAAAAAGTCAACGAATCAAGTTTCAAAAATTTTTCTTTAATGATAAATCTATTATGTAGAATTTGGCGCTAATTGAATGTCTGCAAAAAAAATTTAACTGTTTGAATAATCAAGCTGAGATCAGTGCTAACAAGAGCAAATTTTGTTGCTATAGCAGAGAAAGGGGGTGTGGCTACAGAATTACCTTGCTGTAAACTTTAGAATATTTACTCGCCTATACGATATATACAAGAAAACTGTCTGTGTGGATAAAATCTCAGATGTTGGTAGCATTCAAGACAGCAGAGGAAAACAAGGAATCAATATGCTCCGTTATTTATGATATTTACTGAATTTTTAATCATTTATTTTTCGAGGAAGCTATTTTTAATAGTTTTTTCACAATGATCGCGACCTGGTGTTAGATTTTACTCTATTAATCGGTAAGTATTTGGCAATTCGCTTTGAAACTTTCCATAGTGATGGCTGAATGAATATACTTTTAGATAATAATTAATTTGGTTTGATTTGTTGTCTTTAAATGAAGGAAATAAAATTGGACCTAAAGTTAGCAGCAAGCAGCACATAGTGGTAAGGGGCAGGCACTCTTATTCCAGAGAAATAACCTGATTTTTCCAAGAAAATGACAATATCGATTATGGGGTGACTTCAATCAGTGATTGAGAAGTGCCAAATTAGTTATAATTACATTTGGCAATGTTTTTAAAGTGCTATTACTACAATATAAGCAGACTACCATTTTTCATATGCGATAAATGTTTGACCGTCTTTAAGAAGACCGCAAATATATTAGTAGAACAAAAGATATTTACAACGGTCACACATGTGACCTCGTTAACAAAACGAAATTAACATTGAAACTTCATTGAATCTCAAGTGAAATTAACATTGTTAAACTCATTGTTAGAAGAGATTTTTATTAATAACAAAGTTCTGTTTATACACAATCGCAAATATAGAATGTTGGAATGGAAATTTCAAAACTGCTTTTTCCATGTTTTCTGTGCTATAGGCAGTCAGATATGGCTTAGAGTCTCGTCCTTTCTTGTAAACTTGAGGCATTGCAATAAAATATTCAGAAATTAACGAAAGTGAAGCCTATATATCGATTTAATTTTGTATGGTAAGAAAAATCATTTTATCAATGCGTTGCACGTTCGTAACATCTCCTTTATCTTACACATAATTGACAATTCTATTGAGACCTATCATCATGAGGAAAGAGTACGCTTATATATTAAAATTTCTTCGGTAAGTCATTAAATCTCCCATGAGATACGACATCTTTTCACGAAGTTCTTGTGAACATGTGATTAATTATAAAACATTCAGGTTTTTTGTGCTTTTGTAAACACGATATTATCGATAAAGGAACAAGGTAAAGAAAAACAGAATATGACTGGCAAGCACAGAATTTTTTCAGACTTACATTCAGCCTTTATACTTCACAATGAACCAAAAATGTCCAGCCTAGACTCTTGAATATGGCATAGAGGGATGACCAATCTGAGCAGTGAAATTTTGATGTTCTTGTTAATTTGGAAGAAATTGATCATTCCACTTTGTTGGGATTGCGTGAATACAACTTTTGGATCAATGGCAAAAGCCAATCATCTGTATTACAGCCCTCTGAATTTACGACGGCATTCAGCTTTTGCCGTCTAAAGCTGTCATAAATCAAAATTATGATGGCAAAATTTTGCCGTCAGCGTTTTTTGGATGCAAACATTGAATAATTAATACTTTAATAAGTCCTTTCATTTCTTTCATTCTATCTTATTACGGTAGCAGCAATAGCGAATACCGTATTAAAACACCCACGGATTGAATTCTTATCAAATAGGCCTACATAAAAATGGGACTTTTAGTTCATTACACTAACTGAAAATACTTGATATATGTTGCTTTTCTTGACAGTAAAGCTTACCAGTTCAAAATTTCTTATTACCTCAGTTGTTAGCTAACTATACACTATGTTTCTGTATTAAGGCATTCAAAGATCTAGTTCAAAAAGGCAGTCATTTGTTTGAATTCAGTTTTGGTGTCATGAAAACATTATATATTCGAAACGCGTGTTTTTTCTCTACACATAGTCTTACAAAAAATCAAAAAATCATATACAGCTCACACATGTATAATTCTTTTGTCTTTAATAAATTAATTTCTGGTGGTTTATGATTAGACCCTTTTTACACTAACTAATAATTTTAACAAATTTATCGTTTATGCCTGTTTTCCGCCAGTGAGATATAAAAAAACACAAGCCTCAAAGAACTTTGTAGTAACTTTTCATAACTTTAAGTACAATTAAAGAATAAAAGTAAGCGCGAACAAATTCATCTTGTGTTAGTTTGATACTCAAAATAAAACAAGATATGTCATTCTTAAAATCCTTATATTTCGATTTATTGCTAAATCATCGTCAGAGGTAACTGACGATGATTTAGATGATTTAGCAATAAATCGAAATATAAGGATTTTAAGAATGACATATCTTGTTTTATTTTGAGTATCAAACTAACACAAGATGAATTTGTTCGCGCTTACTTTTATTCTTTATTTGTTAAAATTGTCGAATGGCAATGGATTTAAGTACAATTGCTGCTACCGTTTTGCACCATCTGGCTCTTGTTCTTTCTATTTTCTCAATCGCGTGAGATTGTCTGGTTTGTTTGTGTGATGAAAAAAAAATCATTCATTTCTTTTTCTTTGATAACTGGTCCCATCTGATGAACATTTCATTGCGTTTTTTGAGAGGAAAACCCAAGAGAAACTGGCGAGACTTAAACAATAGCAAAACAATGTTGAGTTATACAGTGTGTTCGTAATGTTGGAAATGGAAATTTTAAAGCTGTTTTTTTAAATGAATATACCGAATTTCAAAATAATTTTTACACCGTTGGAAAGCCATTTTGTAGTTCTTTCGGATAGTATGTTTTTGTGAAAAATGAAAAAGTGGTTTATGAAAAAATAATAATTTAATTAAACTTTTAATGGTCAATTAAGATGTGAATGAAAAAAAAGATTTTTTGAAACAATGACAGCAATTTGGAAAACAATAAACAAATTTAAGTTGTGTGTTCATGAAAAACGTTAAACTTTTATGTTTTAAAATATCAATTTGGGGGTCTCAGCGCAAACATAAAATTAATAAAAAATTTGAATGGATTCAGTGTTTTGAAACAATAAGCACGATGTAATTAAACCACGTGTTAATCGACCATTAAAAATTTAAGGATAGTCCATACCCTTCCTTATTTTTTCCAAACCCACTTTTTCGTTTTTCACAAAAATATACTAGCCTAAAGAGCTTGAAAATAGCTTTCCATTGATGTAAAAATTATTTTAAAATTCGATGTATATATTCATTTAAAAAAACAGCTTTAAAATTTTCATTTCCAAAATTATGAAACACACTGTATCTAACACATTCTGATTTTAGCAATTCCTGGGAATTCCCCTGACATATTCCTTTTATTCTCAAACATTTTCTTTTCATAGAACATTTGTTTACCTCACCTATTCGATTTATAAGATGTGAATAAGATGAACAAACATATTTTGTAACTTATTGTTCAAGATAACACTTGATTATTTAGTTTCTGTTTTATTAGCCATTATTCTACACTACGTTATTTTTACTGGAATAAACCAATCAAGTTTTGCCGTCGTTAACATCTTACCCAACGGCATTTATTTGCCGTCGTAAATAATGATCGGCCGTCGCAATTTTCAAATACGATGGCACTTTTTTGCTGTCAGCCTTTTTTCTTAATTCAGAGGGCTGGTATTATTATTGTTTAGTAACTAATACAAAAAGAAAGTCAATGTCAATTGGAACATCTCCACCGCCCCATCACACTTGAAGATGATTTTGATGATATTTCATAATAGGAATCCAAATGAAAATATTAAAAAATGTGAAAAATGTGCTTTAATTTGTAGAGTTTTAACAGTTTATTTTCACTGATCAAATTCACCCAGCTGATCGAAGTCATTCCGCTTTATGGTATTTTCGCTGAATTAACATTTCACAAAACCTTTCCCCAAACGAAATACATTGCTTCATTTTTCTTATCCAAGGGAGCAACTTGACAGAGCGGATCATTCTTACAGGATATATATAAGAATAGAAAGTACATGGTCCTAATGACCTATTTATTTCGATACTCTTTGTGTCCTAATCAACTGTGATTGATGTACTTTTTTATTTGATTAAATTTATGGTAAAATTAACTGTCTTAAAGCATGTTTTGAATTTATTTTCATTCCTTAACTAATTATCAAACATAAAGTTTTGACCAGTCAGAGCCCTCTGTTCTGTATGATGGATATTACTAATATTTCATGTATTATGAAAGCAGGGAGGTGACCATAATGATTTTTATCTGTAAATGTGGCTACCATTTTACACAGAGCTCACATGTTATATAGTTTGGTTGACAGTAGGCTAGATTTGGCCAGCTTTTGGTGCTTTATAAAAATCATTTGAATAATGATTTCTGCATTGCTGCCAAAAATATTTTACCGTCCTTATCAATGTAACAATTTTTTCGAATGTTTCACAACTTTCACTATGCAGTGAAATGAAGTAGGACATAATAATTCACATGTTGTGCTTGGTCATTAGTTATTGAGACATACGACATAAGTAGATTCACCAATATTCACCATATCTAAAAACAGCCTTTATGATTACTGGACGTAAATTGAAACACGTTCCAACTGTTTGTGAACTAAAGTGACTGTACATTCCATGCTATCAATCAAAGCGTGAACTGCTTTAATAAATATATATAATAGTGACAGTGATGGTGAATACAGATGCATAGTTTTCATGGCCAGAATCTTTATTATTTATCGTGTTCACAATTAGGAAGGCCATTCATAAAGAAAGACTAGCGGTATGTATAAAGCATTCAGCTGCCATTTAATAAAAATGTAAACTTTCTGACTAATATCTCTGCTACCAAAAGTATGTCTGTGATGTGAATATGAATGGAAATCTTCGATATGAAAGTAATAATTGTTAAATAGAACTTACGAGCAAGCTCTTTAAAACAAAAAAACATCCAATGCTGGTAGACAGAAAGATCATTCAACACAAAGTTACCTTGAAATGAAAGCAAACTTTATTATAGAATAATTAATCCTTTCATCAATCTGAAAAAGCAATTTCTTTTAGATCCGTGTACTGTTAAAAACAGCACCGATTGTAGTACATGTCTTGAGGACTTTAATGTAAGTACTTTCCTTTGCAAAAATGTAAAAAATATTCTAATGTATGCATGTTATTAATTTTGAAAGTTAATCGTGACAAATAATTTTTCTTCAGTGTCGTTGTGATTGTTTTATTTTTTAATTTTTATATTTTTGAACATGGCTGTTTTGATTAGCCCAAAATGCAGAAATGCCAAGTCTCCTGATTTCAGCGGGAGACTCTCGATTATAATCGTTGAAAAAACGTCCCGCACAATTATGGAAACATCCTACTTTTCTCCCGATTTTCGAAACCTTGAACTGTGAAACTATTTTAGGTTATCAGTTCTTTTTAATTCCCCTTTTCTTGTTGTTTGTTGTCACCTAATTTCACTTTGTGTTAAGATTATGTGCAGGTCTGCATATGCTCAGACTGCCCTGATATATCATGTGGTGGGCGTCATCACAACAAAGCTTAGCCGTAAACCAAAATGAAATCTCCGTCTTTCACTTTTCAAAATGTTGGCGTGTCTGAAAATGTTTCTATACAATTTTATTGGCAAATGCTGAACGGGAAAAAATTTTCGATTAAATACATTATACTGTTAGAAAGCCCACAGCTAAGGGTGTCATCAGAATTCATCCAGCACACACAAGTATGGAATAAGGACAATAAGCTAGGTCCAGTTTGCTTTGCAATGTTTAAGATGATACTTGTTTATTGAAACATTACAAGTATATTGTTATACTGTTGATTGATTATTCTCTACATGAAATTTTTTTCATGGCTAAATTCAAATCACTTCAATATTTTCATACATATCATGTTCATAATCATTCTAAGTTTTTTGGGTTATGTTTTCAATGTTAGTGTTACTGGTGTGAGAGCAAACGTACATGTGGTACGCGAAATGGGATAAAGCCATCCGGTGATGAATGTGACCAAGATGAATGGTATGCATACAAGCTGTGCAAGTGTAAGAATTAGAACAAAGTTGAATATTTTACTTGTATAACTATTGTATACATGTCATCATCTTTTAATTGGTCAACAGTGTGATCCTTACGAAAATTTACAAAAGAAGTATTGGCTAGTGCTATCGTTAAATAAATCTAAAGTGATCATGCAAACATTGTTATTTCACCAATAGCTATGGTTACTGACAGCATGTGTTTTTTTATTGCTAGTTCCTGGTATTTGGCTGATCGTACTTTCTGCAATTGGTGCTGTCATCGTATTGATCATTATTGTAGTTATACTGTACTGTTGCTGCTGTCGTGATTGTCTTAGGGATAGAAAACGCCGAAAGTAAGTTATAACATCAAATATTGTTTTGTATTTTCAATCAAACATTTAGCAACTAAAGCTTCTTTCTATGCTTCACTCATTTCAGATGGGCTAAGGAAGAGAGTCGCAATGAGCAGCGGAAAAGAGAAAGAGAACAACGCCATGCAGAGCGGTATGCATAATATATATTTTCTTGGAACAAATTTTGATACTTATTGCTTAAGGTATACGAGTGTTTCGGGACGATGCTATTGAACTGTTGTCTTTCAAAGTTCTTTATATTCAACTGTTTAAGTGTATAGTTTATTTTTGAACCTTTTTACTTTAATCGATTGGATTGGCTGAAATTTTGTCATGTGATCAAAAGGTGTGAGTTAGAATAATAGCAACAGCCCAGTGGGCAAAAATTGTAAAAAAGTCACTGTGATGAGGTGCATTTTCATGGAAAAAATGTGAATGTTGGCACACCATCCTGCTGTAGAAGTGAACTCCTCCGCAGTGATTTCTAAAAAATTTTCGTGGAAGGAGATAGCTGGGGATTTTATGAAGACTGATTTCCTTTTCTTACTTCCCATTCACACTTCCAGCTGGGTGGAACACACATTGCACTTGTGTTTGATTTTCATGTTCTTCTATAGAGATGAAGAAAGGAAACTGAAACACGAACAGATCAGGATGAAATATGGTATGTGAAAAATACATGTTCTTGTTCTATTGACTTCATTGTTGTTGAAATAGAACACAAGTGATAGATGTGTTCTTAAGAAACTTTGTTCTGTTGTTCTGGGACATTGATTCTGTTTTTTAACTGACACGTTACAGAGCGTAAGAGTCTTGAGTCTTAACTATTAACATCTACTTAAACAAGTATTTGTGTTGGGGCCTATGTGGTTTGACAAATCTGCGGAGGAGAACAACGAATGACAAGAAGCAAGTTAAACGATCGATGTCGCACACGAACTGAAAAAATTGTAATTGCTGTAATTTCCTCATCCACTATCGTTTTAATCTGCCACTGTCTTTGACAGCATGAACTGCATGATGGGAACTAATGATCCCTACTAATCATTTTCTTCTATTTTCCTCATCTCAGGGTTGTTCAAAGATGGTCCAAAATATGAGAAATTTGATGCGTCTTAACATGACTTCATAACACTTCATATTAACCAGCTCTTTAGCATGCACCTGTTTGTTGTTTTGGCGCGTGACTGTCTTTGTAATGAAATGAATTTGAATAGGTTTTAGTTGATTTATTTGTTATGATTTCATTGTCCATTTTTTGTGGAGAGAATGTTTGTTTTTATCTTGTTGTTGTTGTTGTTGTTGTTGTTGACGATGTAGATGTCTGTGCTTTAATTGGATTTTGTCGTTTTTTGTTTTTCTCGTTTTTTACATGGTTTTTTAAATCTCTCATTCGAACAATATAAAAAAAGGATCTAGGAGCGAGTAGCTGGTTGAAATCAATACGTTGAAAAAATTTGTGGTTGGAATTTCCTGGTAGAAAAAACTTCTGTTTCAGTTTCTTTCAACCTTTATAAAAGTTCATTTTCTTTGAAGTGATGGTTAGTGAAATCCGTTAGCGGTTCACCTCTTTTACCAATTATTATTTTTTCGTGCACTTTTTCAGGACTTTCGACGCCTCAGTCTCAATTATCGTAAGCGTCGGCTTTACGTGACGTATTTTCATCCGTCATATTTCAAATGTAATTATTTTTTTTAGCAAATTTGATATTATTAAAAATGAAAATTTCACTTCTTAGTTTATATTTTAAAACTGTTTAACATCCTTACATCCTGATCTAGAAGTATGGAGATTTTATTCCGATTTCCCGATTCCTTCCTACCGATGTTCCAGTAGCTTTTTACATGCTTGAGGAGAAACTTGTCTTTTTCCCTTTTCCGATTTTATCAAGTTAGTTTTTTAACAGTTCAAATATTTTTATATCGCATAAATATTTTTAGACGTTTTATTTATGTTGGATTATTGAATTATTTTGATCAATTTTTTTGATTTATCAGCGGCCATGTGTCATATTTTTATATATATATACTTTAAGGACAGGGAAATTTATTATTATTGTACCAGTAAAAAATTGTATGGTTCCCCTTCGTATAAAATCTGTTGTTTTTCTCTGTGTGTCATCAATCTCAACAATTATCGTTACGCTTCGGGTTTGTTGGGTTAGCGATGAGTATATTTACATCCGGTTTTGAAATCTTAAATCACAATAAGTTTCTGGAGCCTAATAATTCCATGTCTACGTAGTAGGTACATAAATGTTTATCTATAATCCAACTGCTCATCTGTATTGCACTCTAGAGGATCTGATGGCTTAGAGATAACCGGAAGTAAAAGATTCAATCACAAATCATGATTGATTGATGTTTGAGAAACAAAAGACGCATGTAACATGTGCACCAAATGCTTCGGTTTGCTGATGTTTTCTCTTTCTTTTGAGTCCTTTGCTTAATTTGTAGACTCAGACATTAGACGCTTTAAGTAAATCAGTTCATAGATTTTCCCAGAACATATTTCGGTACTAAATGGGAGGTGTTGGGTTAGTTTTTTTTCTTATCACAAGGTAAGTAAAAATTTTAATACTTAGGAAAATTTGGGCAATTGGAGCCAAATTTGAAAAAAAAAAGTTTGGAAGGTTCATTTTGGGGTCTGTTACAAAACTACTTTTATGTCGGACGGACAAATCGATACTTCAGGGCTATTTCGATATCGATACTTCAGGGCACGTTTATGATACAATATGAAACAAACGTGTTTCGAAAGTATACTTTACCAGAATAGAATTTACAAAATTCCAAATCATTGTTACCACACAAGGATGATAGTCAAAAAATATTGAAACAAACAGTTATCGTTTCAGAAAGACTAAATGGTAATACTTTTATAACAGACCCCTCGCAAAACCAAAGGTCTACTTATCTCAAAACTTTTTATATATAAGGATGTCGTCTTTCGGATATCGTTCAGATCTTCTTCGATTAATTATTAGCCAGCAGCTACATAGTCAGCTGACTATCCCAGTAGGCAATTTTTTGAAAAATCATTGCGAAGGAATGCATTTCTATAGAAATATGCGGCATACCGAAAAAGTGGGACCCGGGACCTTACAACCGGGACCCAGGACCCGGGACACTGAAGCGGGTAGGACCACCAACGGTCCCACCGACTTGGGGTCCCGGGACCTTACAACCGGGACGTTGTAAAGAACGGTATTGAACTGAACTCTTTTCATTTCCGGGCTTCCTTAGCCTGGAATAATCTTCCTTCCGGGATTAAATCATTACCAGACTTGGCTAAGTTTAAGTCTTCTATTAAGTCAGTTTAAATATTCTGTTCGTGTAAACTCTGTGGCGCTCACTCGGTTGTTCGCTAGCCTCTACAAACGTATTTTATAATAGTAAATACTTATATAGATATTTTATTCATGTATGTCTTATATTATCTTTTATTTTATGGTTTTATACAGTTGGTTTTAATTAGTACATTTTGTAACTATGTGTAACCAACTATAAATAAAGAAATAAATAAAAATAAAATGTTCGTGACAAGACAAAATAAGATTCTTTTGTTTTCGGAAATATCACGCAAGATTCAAAACATGAAATGTGAAAATGATTTGACACTTGTTAAAAAGAATTTTTGAATAACACGAAGGTAATCACACTTCTACGAGTTATGCTATATCATTATTACTTTTTATGTGAAAGAAGAAAGCTAGACTTATTTATCCCTGAATTAATCCCATTTCGCAATATGAACCGAGTCCCACTTACAGCTAGTAGGGTCCCGGGTCCCGGGTCCCACTTACAGTTAGTAGGGTCCCGGGTCCCGGGTCCCACTTACAGTTAGTAGGGTCTCGGGTTCCGGGTTCCACCTAACATTTGGAGGGTCCCGGGTTCCGGGTCCCACCACCTTAGGGTCCCGGGTCTCACTTTTCAATAACAAATGCTATTTTTTTATCGCAGTGCCTTATTTTCCATGGTTTTCCTTTCGGAATTGGAGCAGTTAAGCATCAAAGAAAAATGTGTTTTTTTTTGTTGTGGTTCTCCATGAAGCTCTGATCGGATTTTTTTATGGAGCGGCGTCAAGAAAAAAATAATTTCGGGGGAATGTCAGAGCTTCGTATTGGGGTAACACACATATTCATGGGGTAACACGATAACTCTGAAAGTAAAGTGGGATTACAAGAAATATGGAGTCGGGGAATGTTAAATCTAAATCAATGCTCCAGTTACACGAAGCCGAACTCTCAAAATTTTAACTAGCATGTAGCTTTAGCTAAAAATGCCCCCGCCTTCAAGCTTTCCAATTTGTACAGCAAGCTCTACATTAAACAAGAAAACTTTCCGCCGAAACATTTTGTAATTTAAGGATTTATGATTGATTTAGGGCCTGATGAGAGGCATACTCTAAATATATATCGACAAAGCCAGTCTTTCATGTATGGCAAGATACACAATATTTCAAATATAAATCGAGATCAAAGTGTCTGTACGCAGTAAAGAAAGCGCGTGCCGAAAATCACATATTTTTAAATGAAAATATTTAAGTTTCACAATACCACGAATTTAATGAGTAGTGTAATCTTAATGAGTAGTGCAACACTAACTTGGAATATGCAAACCAAATAGATCTACTTACACAGCTGAAAATCTGCATAAAACGTTTTTGTTACTTTTCGCTATCACTTAGGCATTAGTCACACTCATGCTGATATGCTTTTTAAAAAGTGTATATAAGGCTTAACAAGTAATATCAGAAAGTATTGCTACAAACAGAAGAAATGTGTGAACTGCAACCATGGATACGTATTTTATAATCAAAATAAGATTAAGATTTGTTAAAGAAATTCTGTGAAAACCAAAAGAGAACAAGATGCCCTACCGGGCAGAAGGATTTCTGCAAGCTTTGCTGCTGAAAATGCCACAAAAATGCAACACTAGTACACTAGTCCTGCAAAACTAAGACAGTCACATCATTCAGCTCGAGAAGCATCAGCATTAAACAAACAAAAATATTGATGCGACTGACAATGTTTTCGTCAAGAAAGTCAGCCTACCATAACATAAAAAAGGGGCTTTTCTTTATGCTATCGCGGAGATCATTTATAAAGATCTGTTTTTTTGTACGAATAAGCTGAATGATTGTTACTGGATATTTGCCACCCACGTACTCCAAAAAAGTGCATCGACACAATACGAAACTTTAATTTAACCACATTAAATATAACGAATCCTATCAAAAGATTGTCTATACTGGCGGTAACCAACATATCGTTTGGGCAGCACAAACTAATATATAAAGTTTCTATATTGATCTCTCCTCAGAATGAAAAATATAAATATCACAATAATAATTACTTAGAAATTAAAGCTCATATCTAATCTAAAAGTTAAAAAAATACAACATACGTAGGGAGAAAAGAGATAAGCTGATATAGCCAGAATACATCCAAAAATTGCTACTAAATATAGTATAAATAGCTGTATAAAGTGCATATGTTGGTGATGTTGGGGAGGAGCTGAAAGGAAGCTAAGCTGAGCTTTAAAAATCCAAAAGCTTCTAAAAATTGACTTCAAACATGCATACACATACAAAATACACGAAGGTCTTTCATATTTAAAAAGGCTTGGAGCAAAAATAAAACAAGAAATACCTTTTCTTCCACACACCATGTATTGGCACTGTTTTCATATTTCAAACTTCAAGAAAACTTCTTTCAAAAAACAGAATAACCACACTGTAATTTAATTTTGTGAACATGATAAGTTCCCAACAGTAATGCAATTCTTTATATAAAATTATAAGCTGTATTAACTTCTTTTAAAGCCATATTTCCATCAAAGAAACTTTTAGCAAACTACACACGTTCTTTCGCTGCCATTTTTAAAACGTTTTGTGAACGATCACATGGCATGGCGAAAATCAGCCAATAAACTATCGCTATTGAAGTTAGGGTGGCTATATTAGCACCCTTTCGTAGAAATCGGGCATTATGTACCAATCACGATTGAGACGGCTTTTTTATGAACCAATGAAATTGGAGAAACAAATATGACTAGGTTTGGACAGTAAGATGAAAAAGACGATCGTAAAGGCTTTCTTGCTTACGCAGAAATCCAAAAAAAAACAAAGACGATCGTAAAGGCTTTCTTGCTTACGCAGAAATCCAAAAAACAAACTTTTTCGAAAACAATTTAAAGCGAAAAATCCACTAGAAATCATTTCAAGCGTTTCAAGCTTTGATTCAAAATAAAAACTAGTCAAGATTTAGAGGCTAAAACATCACATATAAAAATAAAATACATGGTTGGTACAATTTCAGATTTCAAGCTGTGCTTCAAAATCCTTGTCGTTCCCTTTACTAAAACAACACAAAAGTAATATGAAAAATGTCTAAGCAATTTAAGTATACTACCTTCCTAAATAACATAGTATAATATAATAATAAATTAGAAAAAGATACGAAAGAACATTCTTTCTCCCACCTACGGTACCATGCTTTGAAACGGAAAAAAAGCAAAGTCAGCTAATAATTGTATACCACCGTGTAACAGCAACACGAAAAGTTGGAAGATGATGATGAACAAAATCGAAAACTGACTTTCGCCTATCTCGTGAAACTACTATGCCTCCTCGCTCGCTTACGCTCGCTGCGGGGGCAATAACTGCTGGACTGAGGTCCTTATAAAACGTCATCATACTGATCAGGTCCCACAGGTTAGTGTTGTCTGTTACACCAAATCACACAAACCACGTGATCATACTGTACTGAAGAAGAAAGAAGTTAGTAGTTTAAGAAGATGGCTTTACGAAATCGAACGAACGATTCTGATTCAGTTTTTATATGATTGGGTAAACATGAACATAACATAACAGAATAGTGAAATCAGAGGAGCAAAGCGACCATTTCTTGAATTCTGCAGCTTAATAATCTGGGACTCGTGTTTAGACACACCATGAAGTTCTCTCACAAGCAAAAAAGCATTTTGAAGAACTTCCTTAAAAATCCTTCCAAAACATAATCCTGAAACCATGAAGCAACCGTAATACCCCCTCATTGTTAGTCATTTGAAATTCGATGAAGCGTACGAATAGGTTAAGTAAGTGAGACACGAAGATGTCAGAACGTGACGTCATAAACATGAATTATTGACTTTAGGACACTCATGGTGGAGTAAAGTATTTAAAATACCCGTGTTTCTCCTCCTCCTCCTACTACTACTCCAAGTTATGAACGTTTCGTGCAGCGTTTACATATGTAAACCGAATTCGCAAACTTGGTCAAATTCGAACTTCTAGCTGACCAATTTTCATGAAATTTCGCACAGATCACAATTGAAAGGTGCTGATTTCAAATTAGACAATGATTTTGCCAGGTTTAACTAAAATTGGGCAATTTAGGCCAAATTTGGACCAAATTTCGATAATTCTTTAATTTTCATGAAATTTTTCACGGGTCACAATTGAAAGCTGCTGAATTCGAATTAGACAATGATTTTGCCAGGTTTAACTAAATTTGGGCAATTTAGGCCAAATTTGGACCAAATTTCGAAAATTCTTCAATTTTCATGAAATTTTGCACGGGTCACAATTCAAAGGTGCTGAATTCGAATTTGACAATGATTTTGCCAGGTTTAACTAAAATTGGGCAATTTAGGCCAAGTTTGAACCAAATTTCGAAAATTCTTCAATTTTCATGAAATTTTGCACGGGTCACAATTGAAAGGTGCTGATTTCGAATTTGACAATGGTTTTGCCAGGTTTGACTAAAATTGGGCAATTTAGGCCAAATTTGGACCAAATTTCGTTAATTCTTCAATTTTCATGAAATTTTGCACGGCTCCCAATTGAAAGGTGCCGATTTCAAAGTGACAATGATTTTGCCAGGTTTGTCTAAAACTGGGCAATTTAGGCCAAATTTGGACCAAATTTCGAAAATTCTTCAATTTTTATAAAACTTTGCACGGGTCACATTTGAATGGTGCTGATTTCAAATTTGGCAGTCATTTTGTCTGATTTGACCAAAAATGGACAATTTGGGCCAAATTTGTACCAAATTTCGAAAGTCCTTTAATATTCATAAACATTTGTGCAAAGCACAAATGGAAGATGTGTTGATTTTGAATTTGCCAGTCATTTTGTTAGATTTGACCGTAATATGGCAATTCGGCAAGTTTGTATTTTTGAAACCAGATATGTATTGTTGTGTTTTGTCCTGGAAGTCTTCAAGTCAAGCGGCTTCTTGTTTAAAACTGACTCCTCTTTTGTGTATGCAAATTGAAACTTCCGCCTTCTAAGAGGCATGAAAAATAACAAACCCAGAAAAGCACATTAAGTCGGTTTACCTAACTGAATTTGTCACAAAAATAACATTCTCGCAAACGAGGCTAAAAAATGTCACGTCATTATCATTGGCTACGCGCTTATGTGCATTAGATGAAAATTCGGTGTTCCACCCGTCTTACTTGGCATACTAGACTAATGAATTTCCCAGTCCGTTTCCTTGTGTTGTTGTTATTACTTGCTAACAGACAAAACTGAAAGAAAAACTTGAAAGTAATCATTCATTATTACTTCAACTATTAAAGAATTAGAGAGAGGTCAGTAATCATAATTACTTCAACTATTATGGAATTAGATTGAGGTCAGCCACTTTGCCAACGTTTTTAAAACCTCTTTTTTAGTGTCTTTATGGTTTTGTGCTTTTTTAAGTGGTGTCAAAAACGCATCTACTTATACTAATCCGCAATCGTGCATCCCACTTTTATTTTAGAGAGTGCTGTGTTTTTTTCACATTTACGGTCAAAATCTTCTTAATCGTGGTCATTTCTTCGTTAGACCATTGATAATTGACGATTAGTATAATAGCACGCAGCGTGACGTCAGTTTTTTTATCTTATCACGGGGGATCATTGCATTGCATCCCTAATCGAACGCGACGTTTTTGGGGAAATATCTCGAGAACCAATAGCGATAACTGACGTTTTTTAGGGTCGGCAATACGGGTGATGGGGTGACGCAACATTTAGGTCTAAATTTAATTTATTACTGCGGATATGACGTCATCAAAATCTTTGATCGACGATATCTCTGCAACCGTTGGTCGTAGCGAAACGATCCCATACATTTTTTTGATCAGTTTTTCGAGCTCTACAACATGAGTACGGTCTTTTTTCAAGATTCGCTACTTTAATTTTTCGTCACCTATTTTCGTGACAACATTTTCGAAATTAAAGCCGTAAAAAACTTTTACGCCAGTTACTAGTCTACTTATACTAATTCGCAATCGTGTGCAACACATTTAACTTAGAGAGTGTTGTGTTTTTTTCTAAATTTACGGTCAAAATTTTCTTAATCGTGGTCATTTTTTCGTTAGACCATTGATAATTGACGATTAGTATAATAGCACGCGGCGTGACGTCAGTTATTTTTGTCGTATCACGGGGGAGCCATTGCATTGCATCCCTAATCGAACGCGACGTTTTTGGGGAAATATCTCGAGAACCAATAGCGATAACTGACGTTTTTTAGGGTCGGCAACACGGGTGATGGGGTAACGCAACATTTGGGCCTAAATTTTATTTGGTACTGCGGCTATGACGTCATCAAAATCTTTGATTGATGATATCTCTCCAACGGTTGGTCGTAGCGAAACGATCCCATACATTTTTTTGATCAGTTTTTCGAGCTCTACGACATGGGTACGGTCTCTTTTCGAGATTTGGTACTTTAATTTTTCGTCACCTATTTTCGTGACAACACTTTCGAAATTAAAGTCGTAAAAAACTTTTACGCGAGATACTAGTCTTATTATACTAATTCGCAATCGTGCATCCCACTTTTAATTTAGAGAGTGACATATTTACTTTTAATTTACAGTCATTGTCCTCTTATGTGCGCGTAAAACCACGTAGAGGCGAGAGACACTTTTTACACGATCATTCCAAAAGCATGTGGCGCATCATTTGACGTCAGTTTTTTTATGATCACGGGGGATCATTGCATTGCATCCCCAACGCGACGTTTTTGGGGAAATATCTCGAGAACCAATAGGGATAACTGACGTTTTTTAGAGTCCGCGATACGGGTGACCAGGTGACGCAACATTTGGGCCCAAATTTTATTTGGTACTGTGGCTATGATGTCATCAATATCTTTGATCGACAATATCTCTGCAACGGTTGATCGTAGCGAAACGATCTCATACATTTTTTTTGATCAGTTTATCGAGCTCTACAACAAGGGTACATTCTCCAGTCTCGATTCCTTAATTGAAATTTTCGTCACCCGGTTCGCACACGGGAACGCGGGATTCTTGCACATCCTTTTCGAAATTAAAGCCGTAAAAAACTTTTAAGCGAGTTACTAGTCTATATACTAATTACGAGTGTGCATCCGCTTTTTTTCACGCGCTCACTCTCTAAAATTTCGGGTCGTTTTTGCGACCATTTATTCATAAAAGTGTGCCAGACCACGGTTAATATTTTTCTACGATTAGTATAAGGAAAGATACCTTTACATTGCATTTTCATCGTTTCAAATGTTTTGATTGTTCGCGAGATCAAGAAACAATAGACAACAACGAAAGTTTATTGGTCAGCGCCGCAAGGTAGCTGATCTTTCATTTCCCCGTGTCTGTCAGTCCGTGTGTGTGTGTGTAATGTTGCAGTTCTATACGCCCCAGTTATACGCCCGTAGTTACTAATTTCAAATTTTCTTAATTCAAAATCCGAAAGTTTAAAGCACAACATTGATTTTTGGAAAATATATCACTTGTGTGTGACGAATAAATATATTACAATACAAAAAGAGTTCTTTTCATTCGAATGAATAAGTAAATTATTTGTTTGAATGCGCCCTCCCTCCATCCTTTATTTTAACGTAGTGCATTTTGGGAGCGAAACGCTGATCAAACTTATCAACAAGAACCAAAATGTATGTATACATTTATGGTTCCTCTAACAGTCGAATTAGTTTTACAGATGCAAATTTATAACAACAGTATAAACTTATATTGAAGTGTATTGAATCAAGACATTAGCAACCACGTATCCTAATTGGATGGGATAAAAATTTAGGAGGAAGAAAAAGTCAGGCAAGTCAGGCAAGTTATTTTCTTCAAAACATTATGTATTAAAGATAACATGTTAGCTTACATACCTTAAGGGAATACTAGGTGATTTTTACTGAGTTATTTATTTTATTGTGTTTTTGTATATACTAGCTACACTTCAATTTTGTAGCTTGAAATTTTGAATGTTGTTGAAAGTTTCCATACTGCAAAACCAGATCAGAAAATACGGGTTTGAAATTGAAAAGTAATGTTACTTTTTATGATAATTATCCAAGAATCATATATTGTAAGAAATCCTGTTACTACGTACGGTTGTTTCTCCACAAAAATTTCTTGATATTTCAAGAAAAACACCGAATTCCCTCGTCAATTTTGGTCAAATCATACATAAGATGAAACTTTTCTTGGTAAATAAAGTTTCTTTTAAAAAAAGTGCAGTTTCTTATAAAAATAACCGAAGTTTGTTTTTTAAAAAATATCTATTATTTATGAACTACTGTCTCGGTAAGAGTAAGGCATAATAGAACATTGGTATAGTGCGTTTTCGTTTCCTAACGATTATTCGAGAGGTAAATGTTCGAACTCGTCAAGTCCATTTTGTTTTTACTAGAAAATTAGGACGGCGACTACTAAAGAGTCATAGACAAGGATATTTTGATAACAAACTGATCAATTATTTATATTGATATTTGGTCCTTGGATGGTCAGATTTCGATTAAAACCTGATACCTATTTAATTAGGTCCTAGTTGTCATGTGACACGGTTGACGACACATGTCATAGTTTTGGACATGCTGAAAAATAAAAATGAAAGTGCAAAAAATCTTTACCATCCAAAGAGTATCAAAAATAGATCAAATCAAACAAAGTAAAAAATTAGAACCCATATCTGAAGTTGCTTACTTCTCTGAAGTCATCCATGACGTCAGTTGAAAGTAGAAAGTGAGGAACAATTGTTTTTATTCCAAAGAGAATTTTCTGATATGTATGAGCGGTTAAAACAGAAAAATTTAATTTTGTTTGAAAAATAAAATTTTGTTTGTTGTCTTTCATCGCCATCATCTTGGAAGGATTTTTGCGTATAAATTTTCTGAGTTGAAACTCTAATTATAAGTCTTAAGTATCCTAGGACTTATTCCTTTTTACTGTCATTCACACCATAATGCTTTGCAATATTTTGTGTGGGTTTGATTCCCCTCCCGATCCGCTAACTTTGCACTGCAATTGAAAAAGTATATTATACTAGTATCCCGGGTAAAAACTTTTTACCGAACTTAACTTCGAAAAGGATGGGTCAAAATCGCCTTTCCCGTGAACGATCCCCGTGATGAAAATTTCAATTTAGGAATTGGAAACGGAAAATGTAACCATGTTGTAGAGCTCGAAAAACTGGTCAAAAAAATGTATGGGATCGTTTCGCTACGACCAACCGTTAGAGAGATATCGCTGATCAAAGATTTCGATGACGTCATATCCGCAGTACCAAATAAAGTTTAGGCCCAAATGATGCATGACCCCATCACCAGTATCGCTGACCCCAAAAAACGTCAGTTATCCCTATTGGTTCTTGAGATATTTCCCCAAAAACGTCGCGTTCGATTAGGGATGCAATGCAATGATTCCCCGTCTATATATTAATAGCCGATTCTCTGTCTGTCTGTCTGTCTGTTTGTTTGTTTGTTTGTAAGTCACGCAAAATGGTAGATTAAGTTGTGAGCGAAATTATTTCTTTTTTTGTGTGCGACGTGAGTTCGAAGCAAATACATTGCAACCCCAATCGAACGTGACTTTCTTTGGCTGATGAACTAATAGGAATAACGTTTTGTTTTTATCATTATTGTTAGTTTTATATTCCACATTGACTTGGCTTTGAAAACAGTACATCAACTAAATACAAAGTCACTAACTGATTAAATATTTTGGACAAAAAGCAGCAGTGGCAGAACATGGCAGCATATGTTCGGTTTCCCACTAACTCTTGCCTGACTGTCTGAGACGGGTGAACTTTTTTTTTGAGCAATCAAAATGTTTAAAAACCGATAGATAAAAAAAGAGTATCATATCAAAACAAAATGTTTTTTTTTTTTTGCTTTTCTTTTAATAAATTAATTTCTTCTTTTAATTGTTAAGCGTTCTGATCGAACGTTTTTTTATTCTATTTATTCATTTAGCACGTGCCTTTTTTCTCTCCTCCGTGTGAACTTTTTAAGAAGAGAAACCATTTCCCCCCTGTTTGATAGCACCCATCTTAGAGCGCGTAACGTTTTTAAAACAAAAGCTAATAAAAAGTTTTTTTCTCTCTACATTTTGAGTGCATTGTTGTACTGATCAACGATTGTTTTAAAAAATAAATAACACATGAAATTTGGGTTTTTTTGGAACCATTGTTTAAACTGATATTTGATATTTGATTTCGAATCTGCCTCTAGGATAACTGACGTTTTTTCGGGTCCGCAATACAGGCGATGGGGTGACAAAAAATTTGGGTCTAATTTTTTTGGGAGGGGTCTGTGACGTCATCAAAATTTTTGAAGAATAATATCTCTGTAACGGTTGATCGTAGCGGAACGATCCCATACATTTTTTTAATCAGTTTTTCGAGCTCTACAACATGGTAACACTTTCGGTTGCCAATTCCTTAATTTTATTTTTCGGGAAGTCAACGCATGCTGAACATAGGCGGCGAGCGACGCCGCCTTGGCGGCTAGTGATTATAAAAAACTGACGTCAAATGATGCCACGTGCTTTTGGAATGATCGTGAAAAAAGTGTCTCTCGCTTCTACGTGGTTTTACGCGCACATAAGAGGACGATGACCGTAAATTAAAACTAAATAGCCGCCAAGGCGGCGTCGTTCGCCGCCCATGTTCAGCATGCGTTCACTTCACGAAAAATAAAATTAAGGAATTGGCAACCGAAAGTGTTTCCATGTTGTAGAGCTCGAAAAGCTGATCAGAAAAATGTATGGGATCATTTCGCTACGACCAACCGTTACGGAGATATCCTTGATCAAATATTTTGATGACGTCACAGACCCGTCCCCCCCAAAAAATTAAACCCAAATTTTTCATCACCCCATCGCCTGTATCGCGGACCCCAAAAAACGTCAGTTATCCCTATTGGTTACCGAGATAATTTTCCCTAAACGTCGCGTTCTATTTGGGTCTCAATACAATGGTTTCACACTGACGTCGCGCACAAGAAGAGAAATAATTTATGTGTGATCTTACATTGCTGACTCCCCGATTTCTTTCGCAATTCATATCCACCATTTTGCGTGACAGACAAACAGACAGACAGACAGAGAATCGGCTATTAATATATAGATATATCACTCTCTAAAATAAAAGTGGTATGCCCTATCCACGGCTGTTTCCGTAGCCTATAAATTGGAAAGTAAGACTGCGCATGCGTGACTTTTCTAAATCAAAACAAAATGCGTTCTCGTTTTCACTTTTGCTCTCCCCACCTTGTGCTTTTTGAAAAGCCTAAACCTAGTCTAAACACAATGTTAAATACAAATATAAGCACTAAGGTAGAGTTTCACAAGTACATTTTCAAAGTAGCTACTCATAGCAAACAAAATAATTTATTTTTGGCGCGAATTTTAAATTTTAACAACATCACTGAAGATCCTAGTGGAGAACCTCGCCCATAGCAACTAGGTTTTCAAGCACTCTCAAAGTTTTAACAACGAAAAGGTAAATACGACCAATATAACCAACAAATTACCTCACATTTTAGCAAAATTCTATGTTGCTAACATTTTTTAGAAAGAAGTTACAGCATCCCAAAGTTCAGCTATTTCAACCTAAAAATATGGCGGACAACACCTTCCACGAGCAGTGTTTAGGTAGACTATGCCGGATATGTGGACATATATTGTCAGATAGAGTCAAGCATGCAACAGAAAAGCACACGAGTGACTTATGTACTGCCTTTAAGGACGACTTTCACAACGATAAAGATGGAATACATCCCAAATTTTTCTGCAACAACTGCTTTGCAAAGATACAAAATTTTTTACAACGTGGATCCATACACACACAAACCCCTATTCACTGGCAAATACATACCAATGACAAGTGCAAGACATGCAGTCTTTTCAAGGAGAAGGCTAAAGGAGGTCGTCCAAGTAAAAAAGGGAGAAGAGGCAGACCTATTAATTTACATACACCAACAACATGGACTTCCATCATTAAGAATCTGCAACATTTATCACCCTCGCAAACACATAACTTGACCCTCAAGGACTTTTCTATCACACACAACACTCATATAAAACCGTACATATGTGGGATATGTGAGGACCTGGTCAAAAAACCCCTGTATGTAGTGGCCTGTAATCACACATTTTGTGAAGTTTGTCTCACATCTCACTTACAAAAGGAGAGTAATTGTCCAACATGCAATATAAGTGTTCCGCCTGACGAAAAATCGATACAGTCAGGTCAAGTTCTCCTGAACACACTGATAATGCAGAAAATCTTTTGTCACTCATGCAACGCACATTTCAACATCGACCGTTTCAAAGGGCATTACTGCAACAAATCATCTGTTTTGACCACAAGTGATATCCTCAACTTAAGTTCTACAGAAGAAGTTCCGCGAGAGGTTTTGGAATGTGTGACCCACGTTGTTGGAATTCAGATGCAGAAATCAAAATTACCAAACAATAGCGTACAGCTACCAACTAAGGGCTCTAAGGTAAATATAATCATACTTGGGTCAGAAATTAAAAACAAGCCAGTTTTTGTGTGAATGAAACACCATGTACATGCATGTTTTGTTGAAAACTTTTAAACTAATAAAAATAATTCCTCTGGGGGACCACACAAAATATATACAATAGCTAATAATCTATTACTGTATTTTAGCCCCTTACTATAACACCGATTCGAGTCTCTACAAAGCATTCAAATGTGTCTAGCAGAAGAAGTATCCAGGCTAGGACCAAGACAACAAAAGAATTGCTGTCAATAATATCTGGTTCGTGTGAAGAGGCCATTTCAACTCAGACAGCTGCTGTTGTGCAAAGTCTTGATGAGAATCATCGCTCAAGCATTATAAAAAAATTGAAAGAACAGACAGTTATTCCAGCGGAACATGTTGCGGCAATGAAATCGTCATTGAACATACCCTGGAATCAACTACGCAGCATTTCACGATGGCTCAGTACATTTCAAGTCAAAGTGTCATCAGAAAAGCAAGTCAGGAAAACAGCAGCTGAATGGGTTGGACCTGGTTTATATGCAGAACTTGCACCTTGCACAAAAACTAACAACAACAAAATAGAAGTGGTACTTGTTCCGTGGGCATACCTATATAATTTAGTTGGACATTGCCTAAAAAGGATACACCAACTCGAAAAGTGTGATCTGCTTGTTCAGCATACTTTTATCGAAAAAAACGAGATCCATGTCAAAATAGGCGGTGACCATGGCGATAACAGCTTCAAAATGGGGTATCAAATTGTAAATGTCGATAAACCCAATCGGCCAGATAACACCATAGTCTTTTCCATATTTGAAGCAAAGGACACCAGTAACAACTTGCGGACATGTTTAAAAAGATTTCAGCCACAAGTATCATTATTACAGAAAACCAAGTTCCGAGAAAAAGATTTGCGTGTCTTCATTTATGGTGATTATGCGTTTCTGTGTACCATGTACGGAATATCTGGTGCAAGTGGTAGGTGAAAAATCTAAAAAAACTGTAGTCTTCGATTATCATAATAGTGAAATTTCATAACTTTATCAATTCCAGGTCGCCATCCTTGTTTATGGTGTTTGATCACGCACGATGAAATGCAATTCCCAGCATTCATTCGAGGAAAGTTAACATGCCGAACCTTACCCGACCTGAAAAAACATCATCAGGATTTTATGAATGCTGGAGGGAAAGTAAGGAATGCAAAGAAACATTTCAATGTTATAGAGAAATATTTTTTTGATGTGCCACTCAATCAAGTAAGTCTTACAACAAAGCTTTATTTACTTTTAAAATTTTAAGGATGTTGTGTACCTTACACTACATCTTAAAGACATTTTGGAAAAATGTTCACAACTGACTTTAATTAATAATACACAAAAAACAACAACAACAAACACACACACACACACATAAAATTTGAACTTGAACATATTTTTCAAATTTCTCAAATGTTTTCTATCAGGTAGCGGTACCAGGATTGCACCTTTCGTTAGGCATTTACCTGAAATTATTCAACATGTTGGAAAAGGAGTGCCACATGCTTGATATTGAATTGGCTGCAACAAAATCAATAAGACCAGTTGACTCGACTGATGCATATTCGAAGTTCTTAAAAGAACGAGAAGATCTAGAAGAAAAGAAAGCAATGGTGCTAGAAGAGATTGCTTCAGTAAAGGAAGAATTAGGCTATCACCTAATTGCTGGAGGCAACCCTAATCTTGTCACCACTTATTACATACCTCAGGTTTGTAGGATTTGTAGTTTATATTATAGAGTTTATGATTATATATTCATTTGTCTCGTTTTGATGCACGATTGACTTTTACCAATCCTTAAACCTTAGGTTGATGAACTGGAAGCTCAAATCGAAGAAATGGAAAATTCCATAAATAAGTTAAATGAAAACTTACCAACTGGTGTTGGTCCATGTGCCTCATCCCTTGATGTTAGTCTGCAAATGATTAACATTCAAAGACAAGCGTACCATGGGAAGAGCTTCATTGGAAACCATGTACATAAACTGCTAAAAGTAAGATTTCAAAATGATGAACAAGGTTACATTGTTTAGGTTACTAGGTTATGTGAATGTTCATTTTATTTTAGAAAGAAAATGCAACTCACTTATGTGATGGTATTATCAACGCCATAAAAAGTGAAACAAATGACGAGCTTATCAATCAAAAAGCAAAAGAAATGTGTGATAGATTTGCTAAATTGTTTGAAAAATATTCACTCTGCCATAATATCTTTAACAGCTCTGGTGAGTTAACTACCAGTGAAGTCAATAATCTGGGTAAGAGGAAATATTTGTTTTAAATAATTGATTTCATGAGACTGGAAATTAATAAAATACATATTGCATTTTTAGAATTATCGATAAATTTGTTCTTTCAATTTTTGCGTTTACACTGGCCTAATGTAAACATAAGTCCCAAGCTTCACATAATGGAAGACCATCTTGTGCCATTCATCAGAAAGTGGAAATCGGCATTTGGGGTCTACGGTGAACAAGGTGGAGAGAGCTTACATCATCAGTTTAAACAAATGAAAGCAAGGTAAAGTCATAATGCAGAATTGTGTACGATATTTCTTTTATTAATCAAAACAAATGAATAGTTTATCTTGTTTTCCAGATACAACGGAGTGAAAGACCCAGTTAAACGGTTGGAATACACCATGAACCAACATTTATTGTCTTCATCTCCTGAAGCACAAATAATTAAGCCACAAAAGAAAAAAAGAAAGTTAGAAGAATAACAACTTCAAATTCAGTTGATCTGATTTTTGTACAGTTAACATCTATCTAACTCTTACATGTTTATATTTTATTTATTTCTAATGTTTACCATTTGATAGTTACCATTTAATATATGACTGGCCTTAGAGTGTTTTATTCGACTCAGTTCTTATCTCAACAAATTGTGCAACACATTTAATTTGTTTTCACAACAACAAACATTTGTGAGTAAATTTTTGGAAATCCAATGTCAGTTGAGCTAAATCATTGTATTTATGAAGCCTTATTATTCACAGGAAGAGTTCAGTTTACTACTTTTTCAAAACTAAACACAACTAGATCGTTTTTGTAAATATGTTTTTATGTAATCACGAGGTCAGTTTATGAAATGTATGAAAAATGAGAAAGTTTGAGATGTTACACTAACTTGAAAAAAAATGTTAGCACCATACCTTTTGGAAATGTTTTTCATTGACAACTGAATGTTCCAATAACATCTGTCGCGTCCATGGGAAAACTTCGAGAGTACTAAAAAATGTCTCAAATCTAGGTTGTACACAGATCTCATAGCAAATTGGAAGTAAGAACTAAATATGCAATTCAGAGCTTCGACGACCACTTCAGCCCGCTGAATTCTTTCGTGATGAAAGAGTCAAACCATGTGGAAAACGTTCGGTTATAATTTGGATCCACTGAGTTGAGTATAAATGCCAAAAAAGGATATAGAACTTAGTACCTAGGGAAAATAAAAACACGCGTGGCTGACCGCCATTTTTAAAGCCGTAAATGAAAAACCGTCAAATGACACGCATGCGCAAACTGAGTTTCGCGTGCGAAACAGCCGTGTATCGCGGATTATTATAATAAGACTAGTAACTCGCGTAAAAGTTTTTTACGGCTTTAATTTCGAAAACGTTGTTACGAAAATAGGTGACAAAAAATTAAAATACCAAATCTCGAAAAGAGACTGTACCCATGTTGTAGAGCTCGAAAAACTGATCAAAAAAATGTATGGGATCGTTTCGCTACGACCAACCGTTGCAAAGATATCACCGATCAAGATTTTGATGACGTCATAGCCTCAATACCAAAAATAATTCAGGCCCAAATAATGCGTCACCCCATCACCCGTATCGCGGACCCCAAAAAACGTCAGTTATCCCTATTGGTTCTTGAGATATTTCCCCAAAAACGTCGCGATTGATTGGGGATGCAATGCAATGATTCCCCGTGATCATAAAAAACTGACGTCAAATGATGCCACGTGCTTTTGGAATGATCGTGAAAAAAGTGTCTCTCGCATCTACGTGGTTTTACGCGCACATAAGAGGACGATGACCGTAAAAATTAAACAAATATATCACTCTCTAAAATAAAAGTGTGACACACAAAGCGAATTAGTATATATAGACTGGTATCTCGCGTAAAAGTTTTTTACGACTTTAATTTCCAAAAGAATCCGCAGAAATGCGACGCCTTCCCGTGTACGTACCCTGCCACGAAAAAATAAATCATAGAATCACAACTCAAAAGTGTACCGATGTTGTAGAGCTTGAAAAACTGATCAAAAAAATGTATGGGATCGTTTCACTGCGACCAACCGTTACAGAGATATCATCGATCAAAGATTTTAATGACGTCATATCCGCAGTACCAAATAAAATTTAGGCCAAAATGTTGCGTCACCCCGTCACCCGTATCGCGGACCCCAAAAAACGTCAGTTATCCCTATTGGTTCTCGAGATATTTCCCCAAAAACGTCGCGTTCGATTGGGGATGCAATGCAATGGTTTCCCCGTGATCATAAAAACATCTGACGTCAAATGTCACGTGCTATTATACTAATCGTGAATGTGTCTTGCGTGGGTGAACTGCCGCTATATGACCACGATTAAGAAGATTTTGACCATTAAAAAACAAAAAACAAACACTCTCTAAGTTAAATGTGTTGCACACGATTGCGAATTAGTATAAGTAGACTAGCCGCCAGGGCGGCGTCGCTCGCCACCCATGTTCAGCTTGCCTTGTGTGGCAGAATTTAACTTGTGTAAAAGATTTTTTTTATTTTTTAATTCATTTCTAACATTCAGAAGATTTAAAACAGAAACAAACAGCAATACGTCTCAGAATATATATTTATACGCAGAAGAGAAGTAACTTTAACGTAAAAAAATGGCAATATATAACACAGAACTGTTTACCCAGACATACAAAACCAAACATTGAATAACATTACAAAAATGTTAATTCGAAACAAATTGATACCTTCCAACTTTTTTCTTTTGTTCCAAAGTTACTACTGGACTGCAATCATTAATGAATTTGGAAATGATATATAGTCTGTTCTTCCCAAAACCATCAACATCATGATTAAAACCATGAGTTTCATTTCTTTATGCTTTTTTATTATTGCCTGAAAGAATAATATTTCAATTGTAATACCGAAAATAAAAAAACAACAAAAAGAAACAAAAAACAAAAAGGAAATTCAAGTACGCATTTATCCTAAAAACAATAACTAAAAACACAAATTTACCTAGAAGATAAAAAGTAACAAAAAAAACACAATGCCAAACTTATACACCCAGGCATAGTACGTAAACAATCAAATACCATAACACAAAATAATGCATAAATTTGATAAAATATAAACTGAAAAAAAATCCATCCATTTTTTGTAGGACATAATTCATAATTTAACCATGTGCTTCATTTCTTTAATGGTTATATATACACTTTTTCTTTTCTGATCTAATAAAAGAAAAGATTTCAGTTGAAGAACAGCTAAAATAATCACATTCATTGCAACCATATTGAAGCAAACAAAAAAAAAAGACATAAAGTTGGCTGGAAGACAGCCAGATAGACAAAGTACCAAGCATCTTAAATTGTATAGAAAATCTACATGGTTGAGGTGAAATGAAACAGCATTAGACGTTACCTTAGACGTTCCCCCATTTCCATAGCCATGAGAACCATTTTTAATTGATTTGTAAATAAATAAATTACAGCGCGCGTTACCAAAACAAATTTCGTTCGTTCCGCGTTCCTTTTCATCCAGCATCCAGTTTTCATCCAGCAAAGATACATACTAAATGATAGAATAACTCATAACTCATAATTCAAAACTAATAATTAAAATTAATCTTTCAAAACTAAATTAAAATGAATTAACCATTCGTTACTGTGTAAAGGAACATCATTTTTTTTCTGCATTTCTTCACTGCACTTTCTTCTGTATAGCCATAACTAAAACGTTAACAAACATTTAAATACACACACATTTGTTACCTGTTATTTTATTAATCTAAAACAAAGTAAATAAAACGTTGAAACATGTGCTGGATGTATACTCGTTTTGTTGTTCGTTTTCGTTTTCCACATAATAACCATTTCAGTATGATTAAATAATACGTCAATACATTTACTTACGTTCTTTTATTAATCTAAAATAGAAAAACAAAAAAGAAAAGCAAAAAGTTAAGCAATAAAGGTTTTATAATAATACCTTCGTACAGACCTGTTCGTTTGTCAAACGATTAATGAAAATGGATTTCTTATCAACGAACATTGTCGCTATAGTTTGTACGATTTCGGCAACCAATGAAAACGGCGAAAAGACGATCACGTGTCAAAACAAATGATCGTTGGATTGCAGTGGAAGAGTTTCTTCACTGGTCGCACTGCCGCTATATGACCACGATTAAGAAGATTTTGACCATTAAAAAAACAAAAACACAACACTTTCTAAATTAAATGTGTTGCACACGATTGCGAATTAGTATAAGTAGACTACTATCTCGCGTAAAAGTTTTTTTACCGAACTTAACTTCGAAAACATTAGGTCAAATGCACCATTCCCGTGTGTGTACCCCGTGACGGAAATTTCAATTACGGAATCGGGACTGGAAAGTGTAACGATGTTGTAGAGCTCGAAAAACTGAGCAAAAAAATGTATGGGATCATTTCGCTACGACCAACTGTTGCAGAGATATCGTCGATCATAGATTTTAATGACGTCATAGCCGCAGCACCAAATACAATTTGGGCCCAAATGTTGCGTCACCCGCTCACCCGTGTCGTGGACCCTAAAAAACGTCAGTTATCCCTATTGGTTCTCGAGATATTTCCCCAAAAACGTCGCGTTCGATTGGGGATGCAATGCAATGATCCCCTGTGATCATAAAAAAACTGACGTCAAATGATGCCACGTGCTTTTGGAATGATCGTGAAAAAAGTGTCTCTCGCATCTACGTGACTTTACGCGCACATAAGAGGACGATGACCGTAAATTAAAAGTAGATATATCACTCTCTAAAATAAAAGTGTGACACACAATCGCGATTATAT